>WIXG01000097.1:0-228418 GCA_009869945.1 Mesaphorura yosii
GTTTCTGTACTTTTTAGTTACGTAGCCAAAGTCCTTAGTATCACACTTTCATTAATATCATTAACTTGTGGCGTTAATTTGTTATCACCTTTAGACTTATTACAAGCAAGCTTGATACAATCTCATGCGGAGAACAGCACACTTCGTTTGGACATGAGTCTAATTAGAAGTCCGGTGAGATGTGGACAAAAAGATGATCCAAGCGAATTTCACACGGCACTCCAAAAGTGATGCACGGTGATGAGTTTCGAGCTCACCTCGGCCGACCTTCGCTGCCCACGGATCAGTCATCGCCTGAATTATATTTCGACTTGTCTAGCTTTTCCAAGTCCAATCGAAGATTGAGCCTTGTCTCATAGGTTGGTTGACAAATACAAGATTGCTGGCACACCACAAGTTCACATTCTGCACGCCATATCTTGTGTTTGTGCGGGCAGGCATGCGACAAACTGATTGTTCTTCCACTTCTCTATAATTACTGCAAGCGAAGAATTCGTAAAAACAAAGAAGGAAACCACATATTATTTCTTGGCAAGCGGTTACAATTCTCAATAGATTGCTGAACTTTTGCTCTTGAAGCTCTTGGCTTGAGTTGTATGTCAATCTGACGTAAAACACGATCGTCACAAGTCACTATTCAATCATTACCTTCTTGCATTGACTCACATGCAAACCGAAAGACGGCCAAGTTTCATGGAGACGTAAACCACCAACGCCAGATTACAGAGAAGACTATTCGACATTCCAGAATGGAAAGGAAAGAAGAACCCTCCAAATTCCGAACCAAATGCGCATTGCACTCGGCAAGTTAGCAATGCAATGTTCTGACATTTCAATAGTGTATGTGCACGACGTTTGATTTGAGTCTATTTTTAGGTTGTTTTATGGTGCACTGAAGAATTAGAACAATAACTGAGTACAGTAAAACTGTGGAGATTCAATGCCATTTTTGCGTGTTAAGCTGTCCAGCCCCAGCACACGTGAAATATGATCAAA
This sequence comes from Mesaphorura yosii, assembly GCA_009869945.1. Taxonomy (NCBI): domain Eukaryota; kingdom Metazoa; phylum Arthropoda; class Collembola; order Poduromorpha; family Tullbergiidae; genus Mesaphorura; species Mesaphorura yosii. Next base: position 997 of record WIXG01000097.1, read on the forward strand.
TTACAACAAATGTTTCATAACTAGGTTGTCAATTTTGTTGGCTAGCTAATTGCGTTGTGAATACTAGTGTACTTACAATCTCAAAAAGCATGGTCTATAAATCAAGCAAGACGAAAAGTAGACAAGGCATGTAACATACACAGAAATGTCAAGTCATGGGTCAAACTACTCAAATTCAATGACCGGTACTCTCCTGAGAGTTGCTCTCCGGAAAGCTTGGAGCGTGGAGCGAAGCGGTGAGCTTCGGAATCGGCGTCGCTCTCCGCGGAGCGGATCGGAGAGTTCGGACTGGTCGGATGGCTCAAAATGGAGCGGAGCGGAGCGTAGTGTTGAAACGCCGATCATGGCTCAAATCAATTGACATTCACTTCTTCTGGCTGGACATAAATAAAATATATGGAATCTTCATGTAAATATGAAATACACGTGCTACAAATTACCCTAAATTGGACAGCTTTACAACCAGAAATTAGTTCACACTGCATATTATTTTCAGATCAAATGGATGTTCACACTCAAGATTTCTGATTTCGATTTGAAACTTTGATTTCGAAAGAAATCGCTGACGCCTGCTGAGTTGATGGCGACGAGTTTTGTACAAATCATGCAATTACATTGAATAACTGAATTAGAATCTTGAATTAACTTGAATTTGGCAAATCTTTTATTACCAATACCGTGAGAGTCGCCAGCAAATATGAATGCGGAATTATTCTGGCTGAGGACCGGTGCATCACCTTTGAAGCGTGATTTGTCTTTGTCTCCTTTTCGCCGCAATGCAACTCCAACCTTTATGTGTGATTTTGTGGGATTCAACTCGGCTCTGTAAAATTTAAACTGAACCTGAAAAAATACGCCTACTGAACACGACATTTTGAGTCTTATTTAGCAGGTTTACAATACTGGGCAGGAAACTTGAAATGTGTAATGTCTACTTAAAATCACTTGTCTGTCAGTTTAAACCGGTTCAGTTTGCATTGTTTAACAAAAGCGCAACAAAAGTCAGAAGCATCTACAACTTATTCAGACCTAAAATCGCTAGACCCCACAAGTACACTCCACTGTACCGGTTACCTGCGTTGACACCGTGGTCTTGCACAAGAACAATACATACAACAAACCCTTCGTACTCGATTTCCGTGGGAGTCAATCCGCAAGACAAGGCCGAAGCCACTTCAACCCAAAAGACAACAGGAATGGTTCATCCAGCTGGTGTCGTATACAATTGGGACTTAAGGACCTACAAACCCGAACAAATCGCGTCGTTAAGCCATGAAATTATTAACAAAGTGAAGGAACGGTACGACTCCGTGGGAAAGCTTGGTGAAAGCGATGCACTGACTTTCGAAACTGTGCTTAAGGTAAGGATGGTAGGGATAGTCCGCTGATAATCTCCAGCTGAAAACGAAATGCCTGTTCGTTCATATTTAAAACATTTAAACAGCCGATTCTCCAAGCTCATCGATTGATTTACGGTTCATGGAACGGCGTCAGTGCAATAGTGACATTCCCATTAATGGTGGCCGAATCTACTGAGCTTCGGGACGCTTCTACAGAAGCCAAGAAACTGTTCGACTTAACTTCTGTAGAGCAATCTATGAGAAAGGATGTGTTCGCGAAACTGGTTGCCTATAAAGAGAGATCGTTGTCTGAAAGTCTTCATCCTGAGTACGCACGATGCCTTGATAACTTGATTCGAAAGGGAAGAAAAAACGGTAAAAAAAAATAACTAACTACTGTGCAAATTGGCATGAATGTACAGCTAAAATTTCAATTCACAGGTTTGCACTTGAGCGATGATGTAAACGATGACGTGTCAAAAACAAAATCCAAGATTATGGAACTGGAACTACAATTTGGCAGAAACTTGATTGAAAATAAGACGAAATTGTTGTTTAGTGCCGATGAGCTGGCAGGGATGCCTTCAGATTTTATTGAAGAGTTGAAGAAGGTAGTTTCACTGCCCAGCAATATGTTGCAAAATTTGCATCAAATGTAGCTCCGTATGCAGGGTAATATGTTACACAAGTTTTCAGGATGGTGAAACTGGAAAATACATTGTTACATTGGACTACCCACATCTTTACCCAATCTTGAAGAAATGCCAGGTGCCATCCACGCGACAGCAGATGCAAACGGCCAACTATTCCAAATGTCACCCTGAAAATACTAAATTACTGGAAGAAATCCTACAACTTCGACATAAAGAGGCAACAATGCTTGGCTATAAAAATCATGCCTCATTCGTCTTGGTAGTGATGCATCTTGCAACCTTCGTCGGCTTGTTCAAGCACAAGTTCTAAAGTATTGTAATTGTGATAGGATGGTGACACTGTCGCAAATGATCCCGCTACAGTGAATGAATTCTTGGACGACTTGACTAAGAAACTCCAGCCCCTTTGGGAGAAGGAGAGAGCTATAATGCTGAACTTAAAAGCAGAAGAGGTTTGAGAATATGCTAAAGATTAACCACCTCAGGCATTTCATTTCTTTTTCCTTATATTAGTGCGAGAAATACGGCTACCAAAATAGTGGCAAACTGGAACCTTGGGATACTTCATATTACGCGAATTTGGTTGAGGAAAAGTTTTATAATCTGGATCAGGAACAACTGAGACCTTACTTCACCTTCGAAGCAGTAACCAAAGGGCTACTGGAGATTTACCAACAACTTCTCGGCCTCTCCTTTACTCATTTGCCCGACGCGGAGAAGTGGCACGATGATGTGCAAGTGGTATGTGAAGTAACGATATTTATTGCTTCAGTCCGTTCAACCATCAATTGAAATTGAATGATGATCATAGTACCAAGTGGATGACTCAGCCAGTGGGCAGCTTATGGGATATTTTTACCTTGACCTATTCCCACGTGAAGGGTAAGCACTTTTAGAAAGCAAGCCTCTAACCAGTTTGATAATGTGTTCGCTAATTGTGTAGCAAATACGGGCATGCTTGTTGCTGCTCACTTCAGCCGAACATTCCTGATGAAAACGGAGTCCAGCTTCCCGCGGTTGCAACATTACTGTGCAATTTTACAAAGCCAACTAAAGAAAAACCTGCACTGCTGACTCATGACGAAGTAAGTAAACATAAACATAAGGCAGCTTAATTCAAGCGAAAAAGAAACTTGAAATTGAGATCTTAATTTTCTTACCAAAGGTTGAAACCTATTTTCATGAATTTGGGCATCTTATGCATTGCATCTGCGCAAAAACAAAAACCCAACGGTTTTCTGGGTATCACGTTGAGACAGACTTTCTTGAGGCGCCGTCTCAAATGCTGGAAAATTGGGTCTGGGAGAAGGAGCCACTTCGTCGAATGTCATCACATTATGAGGTATGCGAAGGTTAAGCAGATGCAGTGTTATTAAACAAGTACGGCTTACTAATACCAATAACGCTAAAATCACAGACGAAGGAACCACTTCCTAATGAACTGATTGAGAACCTCGTTAAAACAAGGAAGGTCAATGCTGGTGGATTCAATTTGCGGCAGATTTCATTAGGAAAGTTTGACCAAGTGATTCACATAGACGGGAACGTTAACACAGCAGAGTTGTTTGCAAAAACTGTCAAGGTACGTATGATGCCAAAAGTTAATGAAACGTAAAATTTTGATATTGGGGTTTGGGCAAGGCTGAGAAATTTAATACTTTTCTATAGTCTATTCAAGGTCTCGATGTTCCTGAAGGAACTAATTTCGCAGCTGGCTTTGGTCACATTGGAAAATCATACAGTGCGAGATACTACAGTTATTTGGTAAGTGCAAAAGCACAAAACTGAACCAAAAGTTTCGGTATTGTTCACTAATTTTACATCTTTTAATTTTCTGTTTCCAGTGGAGTGAAGTTTTCAGTATAGACATGTATGAAAGCAAGTTTTCAAAAAATCCGTTGAGTCCTGAAGCGGGACAACTTTACAGACAGAAAATCCTGGAACCAGGCGGCTCAATCGATGCAAAGGACATGCTACTGAATTTCCTAGGGCGAGAACCCAAGAGTGATGCCTTTCTCAAGAGCAAAGGTGTTTCGATAGCTTGATGAAATATTGTGAATCCCACAAGTTTCCTGACAATGAATACAAATGCCATCCAATTGGAGCGAAAGGAGCGTGGTTAAGGCCCTGTTTCTGGCCAAATGCAGACTATTGATAACTCATATATCAATCGAAAGCTTATGACACAAGGATTCCAACGAAACATATTTCACATTGAAATTCCATTGCCTGAGCCCACAGTACGTCGTCAAAGTTCAGCACCTTCACCTCAAAAATCTCCAAAGAGTAATATTGAAAAAAAAGTTCTGAAACAAACAAAAAACACGCTTTTCTGGTGTAAATTCTGAGAAAAATATCAAACCCATGATTTTCATCCATTTTAACCCTATTTAAACCGGATTTTTTGAGCTTCCACACAGTTCATTGGCAGTATCATTCTTGAGCGAGCGTATAGTGTAAAATAGGTTACATTTTCAGACTCTTCCTTAAATCCTTACTGATACCGATACCTTTTTGCCTACCTTTACCAACATAAATAGCATTACATTAATTGCTCCTTCCTTGTTTGCTTGAAGCAACCCGAGTTGAAATGCAAGTTCAAGCGGTTAAGGCCATGATGGATAGAATTCGTGGGGAGGAGTGAATTTATTGCTCTCTGCTTAAAATGCTTTATTTAATTAAGGGATTAAATAGAAATGCTTCTGGCTTAACTAGGATTTATTTAATTCTTGAGAGAATTCTCCGGTTCGAGAAAGTCAATCGCAAATCGTAATGACCACTCACACCATAGAATAAGAACAAAGACGACGGTCTATCTCTTTGTTATTTATGGTAAAACAGCGGTTCGAGAAATAGATTCAAATGCGGGTGTGCACAGATGTCAGGTTCCAAGATTTTAAATTGGGCACAACACTTACTTAACGGGGTCGTCACAACTGGGATAGAAGGTAAGATTGGAATCCCATTATCAGATCACTGCGCCTGCACGAACTCATACTCCTCGAACTTGTATGAATAGTTCGAAGAATTCGCTGCCGGTGACCAACCACGCAAACCTAACCGCACAAAACATAGATATTTAGCACTAGCACACATTTTAAACTTGCAACAGCGGGTCTTCCTTGCTGGTTAGACTGTCAATTTTGCTTATCAGTGATTTGGTCCTGATCTTACGTGGATGTGATTTTTTTGAGAAGAAAGATCGGTCGTTTTTTGAATACGTCGAAACCCAATACTGTTGATGATATTAGCCACTGTGGACTTAGAAATTACAAATCCTAACTCTTTTAGCCTGCTTACTATGGTTCGTAGTGACAAGCTTTCTCTGGAAACGCTTTTAACTGTGGTTCCGACTTGAACTGGTAGTTTCTTAAGCATTTTTTAAGTTATAGCAATAAAACTAGTGTACTATAAAGATTTATATGTATGTATGTGTCGCTGAATCTATACAAAAAGTTTGAACGACTTTGTGCCAATGTAGTTCAAAATATAGCATTTTCTGTAGTGTCCAAATAAAGTGCTAACACCCTTTGTATTCTGTGTAGATATACAGCGCAGTTCAGCATTAGTCAGGATGGAGTCACCGAACCCTCGAGGCCGGATGGATTGGAATCAATTTTTTCTAGAAGCGAAACAGCTGGAGGCAAGATCGAACGGAAAATGGAAACTGGAAACACATGAAGAAGGCGTTCCTGGCATGTCTTTCGTCACAAATGTATGCGTTAAACCAATTAAAGATGGAAGTGAATTATTCCGATTTGAATACCACATTCTCTATTCTATATCATATTCTGTACCTGTGTTGTATTGGAATGTGTTCACCTTGGAGGGTCAGCTACTTCCATTTGAAACGATTTGGCCTGATTTATGTAGAGATAAGTCCTCTAGTCTAAATGTGTCGATTTCACAAGGCGAGCATCCAGTCCTCCAAAGACCATTTAACTTCCTTCATCCTTGCCACACAGAAGATGTGATGAATAGTTTAGAAACTAACAATTATCTTATTTCTTGGTTAAGCATTGTTGCGTCTTACGTGAGTATATCATTACCATTGGATCTATTCAAGGAATCCTGACAGTTATTTCTTAAGCTTAGTTCGCAGGTTGGATAGTCTTCCACACGTGTTTTCTCAAATAAAAGCCTCATGAATTATAACCTTTCATTTCTTTTCGCCTTTATTGACACGTTTTCACTGTCATTTTATCTACTCTAAAATATTAATGTATCCACTAACCTATTGCACCTATTGCATTGATACAATCAAGTCTTATCAGAAATTAATACCTAATCACTTAATTATCACCACCTGATCTATCAGCTTCGACCAATACATGAACTAATCAAAAATACATTTGAAGCTATATTCGTGGTTATAAAGCAAGACAGTGTTTCTCTTAAGGAAGTGAGCTTTTGATAGCAAGGTTGAAGGGAAATTGTCTAAAAATCGGCTCCAATCACTTGTCTTTGTGAATTTAGATTAAACAAGACGAATTTATTCTGCGACGGAGACGGGACTAGGCATCACCGCTAAAACTAAAAATGCTCATAAAGGAAATCATTTCGCCTTCATCGCCTTCATGTAGTTGAGCGCGCTTCCATACTCAAACCACTTAATTTGCTGTTCGTTTAATGTATGGTTCAACATAAACTTCGTCTGCTTGCCACTCGAGTGCTTTATGATTCCTTGGATTGGTTTTCCCGGAGCTAGGTCATTCAGCCCTTTCAGACTTATCTTATCACCCGGGTTAATCTTGTCGTAGTCTGTGCGTAAAGACACATTGGGGATAAATAAAGAGTCGGAGCACAAGAAGCAGTTTTCATAACTTACCAGAAGGATCTGCGAAAGTTAAGGGAAGCAGCCCCTGCTTCTTTAGATTCGTCTCGTGAATTCTTGCAAATGACTTGACAATAATTGCTCGACCTCCCAAATGACTAAAATTAGAAATTAGAAATCGTACGCACTTTCTCAATTTGCTCAAACTAAATAGACGTTAATTACCGTGGTTCAAGGGCGGCATGTTCTCTGGAGCTGCCCTCTCCGTAGTTGTCATCCCCAACTGCTACCCATCCCTGGCCTTTACCTGCAAATTGTCTCAGCATGAAGTTTTCTAGAAACCAGAAGCGATTCACTGGTATAAATTACTTTTGTAGAATCTTGCCACGTCAGGTACCGTGCCCCATTCGTTGGTTATGACATTCTTAATCTTATTAGCTTCATTGTTTTCCATGTTGATGGCACTAAACACGAAATCAAGGTCAAGGACTTTGGGGAATCAACAACCACTGATTCAGCTAATATATTCATAAGCATCTAAACAATCTTAACCACCTTACCCAATAAACATATTGTTAGAAATATTGTCCAAGTGTCCACGGAATTTAAGCCATGGTCCCGCTGCAGAAATGTGATCTGTGGTACATTTTCCTTTGATTTTAATAAGGATCAACAAATCCTCCAAATCCTTGCCATCCCACTTGGTGAAGGGTTCCAGAAGTTGAAGACGATTTGAAGACGGAGAAACCTGGAAACAGAAAGTAGTTCGCGTACCGTTAATGCATAGGTATTTTGTAATGTCACAACATGAACAGTGCATTTCATACAAATATTTCAAAGCTTACGTCAACTTTTACTTTTGAACCGTCAGCCGGAGGTGCTTGGTACGTGTCCTCACCAGGATCAAATCCTTTCACAGGTAATTCAGCTGCGTGTGGCTCAGAGAGTTTGACCTCTTTGCCCGATGGAGTCCTGAAGTTTAAAGGATCAGACCAATAAATAGTGATGCCAGTATCTAAAAGTTTAAATGACAAGACTTTAATCATACTTCAACGTTTGATGAATTGGATCGAAGTCCAATGTTCCAGCTAAGCTGAGAGCGGCAACCAGTTCAGGCGATGTAACAAATGCATGGGTGGCAGGATTGGCGTCGTTACGTCCAGTGAAGTTTCGGTTGTATGAGCTTACGATGGTGTTCTTTTCTCCCTTCTTTACATCAGAACGAGACCATTGTCCTTTAGTAAAACACAGAATTGTCAAATAATTCAGTCTTTTAAAAAATTGATATTATTGACGGATTTTACCAATGCAAGGACCGCACGCGTTTGCAAGAACAGTGCCTCCAAATTCTCTCAAAGTTTGCGCAATGCCGTCTCGTTCGATTGTTGCTCTGATTTGCTCGGAACCAGGCGTAACTTGGAACGAAATTTTCGACTGCAAATAGAACAAGATTAGTGTGTTCAGTCATTCAGTCACACAACGAAGGACGTGCAATGTTGCAATGATATAACGAGTGCTCACCTTCAACCCATGTGACATTGCTTCCTTTGCAATTGAAGCAACCCTTCCCATGTCCTCATAAGAGGAATTCGTGCAAGACCCAATCAAGCCGACCTTGATGTCCATGGGCCACCCTGCCTCCTTTGCTCTAACAGTGATTGTTCATATTATTATTAGAACTTCAATTCAGTGATAGGGATTCATTCAGGTTACCTTTGCCCAAGCTTAGATATCGGGTGCGCCAAGTCAGGCGTGAAAGGTCCATTCACGTGCGGCTCCAATTCCGACAAATTGATGTCGACCACACGATCATAAGGAGCTCCTTTATCAGGAGTCAGGAGATGTTGAGCTTTATCTGCTTCTTGAGCAACCGCAGCGCGTCCTGTGATATGAAAATTGTTAGAGTCAAGGCTTACTGGCAATTGTGAGTTGCTTATTACCTGTTGCATCCAAGTACTTCTTCATTCGTCCACCATATGGAAAAACCGAAGTTGTCGCGCCAATTTCTGCTCCCATATTGCAAATGGTCGCCATTCCAGTACAGCTGATGGATTCAACACCAGGCCCGTAATATTCGACGATGGCACCGGTACCTCCTATTAACGTTACACATCAACAACGTGAACATGTTGAGTAGTGCTATACTGTCGATATGTTTTAAAATGCATACCTTTCACGGTGAGGATTCCAGCAACTTTGAGAATAACATCCTTTGGGCTTGTCCAGCCACTAAGAGCTCCAGTTAAATTAACTCCAATAACTTTAGGGCACTTAAGCTCCCACGGGATGTCAGCCATCACATCAACGGCGTCGGCTCCACCAACACCAATACACAGGCCTCCAAGACCACCTCCGTTTGGTGTATGGGAGTCAGTTCCTGCGAATTAATGAATCGGCACATGAAGCATTCATATTCTCCTATTTTAGTGACAGTAAATTTATATCTCACCAATCATCAGAAGTCCAGGAAAGGCATAATTCTCGAGGATAATTTGATGGATGATTCCACTGCCAGGTTTCCAAAATCCAACGCCGTATTTTGCTCCCGCAGTTGCTAAGAAGTCGTAAACTTCTTTGTTGGTATCCTTTGCCCTTGCTAAATCTTCTTTCCCACCGATCTGCGTAGAATGTAGAATTTATAAGACAGTTCTACCAACTCAAATACTAAATATAGGAGCCTTGGCACCTTTGCTTCAATTAAATGATCGCAGTGAATTGTGCTCGGCACAGCCACTTTTGGCAGTCCGGATGAGATGAACTGCAGCATAGCCATTTGGGCTGTGGCATCCTGCATAGCTACCCGATCAGGTCTTAATCTTAAGTATGATACCCCCCTTTCCAACTCCTGTGTCTGTGGTTCATCGAGATGCGAGTACAATATTTTCTCCGATAACGTCATTGGCCTGTTGAGACGTTTCTTGACAATCTCCAGATTCTTGACCAACTTATTATAAGGAAGTTCACTGGCAGTATCGAATTTGGACATGGCGGTCATACTCCTTGAACTTGTATGAATAGTTCGAAGAATTCGCTGCCGGTGACCAACCACGCAAACCTAACCGCACAAAACATAGATATTTAGCACTAGCACACATTTTAAACTTGCAGCACATAACAATGAAAATTGGCAAACGGATAATTACCTGAACCGCACATTTTGAGTAAATCATCTTGCCAAACTTGACACGGATGATCAAGATGTACTAAAAAATTTGAAATCAGGAGACTCCCCGAAAGAATTTTGTTGATCTGTATGCTGTAGGTCTGGAAGAATTTTGACACTGCCTTGTTCTGTTTACAGGTCGTAAATACGAACACGCAGCAGCAATTTCTACGTGTGGAAATAACCCACGGTTCAAAGTCTTTAAGATTACAACCTGACCTTTGTAATTCACAAACACGTCAAGCAGTTACTTGACTTGATTCATTAGCTAACGTTGTTGAATTCGCAGGTTGTGAAATGAAGGTTGATCATTGAAACTATAGCGCCGCCAGCTGAATCCCGAACAAGTGCAAGTCTGCTTCTGCTCACACGACATGGAACAGGGTCTCATGGTCCCCGTACATGCCATCCTATTTACTGTGTTATTATTAGCATGTGAGACAAATTTCGAGACTGCGTACTCCGCGGAGCTCCGGCCAGAAGAAACTGGTTTGCATTGCTGACTTACTGGCTGTGCTTTTAGGACGAGCATTATATAATTTTGAGCATTTTGCGTTCAGACCAGCAGCAATAATTGTATGCATGAATTACTGCTTTTAGATTGCCCGTGCACAATTCCACAATCGATTGTTGATGTTATTTTGCTGGACTTGGAAAATGTCGTTGCAGCATGGTCGTAGAAGCTCTGACTGCAAATTTCCAAAACAGTACACATGCATTTTAGCGCTGGTATTCTCGTATGAGATTTGGAAGTTTGGCACAGATCAATTATTCCTCTCAAAGATTTCGGTTTCTAAATATAGCCCCCACTGATTCAGGAAATGAGATGCGCAGAAACAATAATGGCAACTAAAACACGAATCTACTTTGGAGTGCATTTACTTGAAGACAGGCGCATCTGAAGCTCTTGTAATGCTCTACTCATACTGCCGAAGCTGTTGTTTGAAAGAGTAGCATTATGCGCAGGAAACATCCCGAGTTTTCCGAGTAAACACCGCTTAATGATCCGCCCGATCCGGCATGAGCTTAAACTTGGCATCGCGTACAGTTTCATCTTGCTTCATGGTTTAGTACACCGAAGAAGCTGAAAGTGTTTTAGTGTTTCAAGTTCAAGGTAATTCATGTTCATCCGCATATCTTATAATTCAACAATAAGCCTACATAATTTTGTGCTGCACTGCACGTCCAGCATTTCGAAGGTAAGTGACCCGTATCGGAGAAGGGTATCAGCGGGTCTGAAATCAAACAGCCCAAAAGTGGTGATTAAGTCTTACGCATTACACAGTGTGTAAAAAAGATAATCTTGACCTTCATTAGATGCTAAACTTTGTTTACAAGCAAAACTACACAATTCTGCTTCCTCAATCATCGTCGAGCTCCGACCTAACTCAATGCGTAAAGTAGCTCTTGTATCTGCGTAGTTGGTTTTTGCAATAGTCAATGCAGAATTCTGTGCGAAAGGGAAAGGAGAGGCGTGCGCTTGTCTCCTGCGCAGTTGTTCATCACCGGTAGGATAAGCATGGTTGTGAAGTTCCAGAACGTGGATTGTGTAAGTAGCAGCAGTATTGTTAATGACCTGTAGGAGTACGAGGTGGTGCCGTGGTATGGTTTGTTTTTGTTTACAGTCAGTCACGAAGTTGACCCTCCAAGTGCAACAGCACAGCTCAGCGTTCAGCGCTAATAAAGGCGAAATTTTGTGACAGCAAAGAATTGCACTGCAATTAGCATCAATTGCAATATTGTTACTCAATCTCAGTCTCAATCTTCGTACTTGCATACTTCAAACTTGAGCTTTTGCTAATTAAGACAGCGTCCAGTTAAGAGTAAGTTTCGAATCGGTGCTTACTTCATTAAATCAAATCGTATAACATTTTAAGTTTCAACTTGTCCAACTGTCACAAGCGCAAAATAAAAAGATTTCCACGTTCTTTTAGTTTTGTTAGCCAGCACATACACATTCGTCATTCGTACTCACAGATCGATAAACCTCATGTTTTTGAAATGGCTATTTTTTACGCATTCCAGATTTCTGGTTGAATATTCGTACTGTGGAATCATAAAAGAATCGCTATCCGGCCATGATGAATCGAGTTCTCTTCTGTTTGAAAACGGTGCCCCTGAAAAATAGTGGCCAGAAATGTATTTCTACCATTGCGGTTATTGGCGCTGGTAAGGGACGCTCCTTTCGAGGTGGCCATTTCGCAGTTGATTTCGTGCCAGTTTCTGTATTTGACTTTGCTTTCAGGTGTGATGGGTTCTGGAATCGCTCAGGTAGCTCAACAAGGCGCATGCAAATGCAAAAATAACACAATTGACCATCATTTCAATTTCAATTTACGCGTTATCACACGATACAGGTTGCTGCAACGAATGGCAATCGTGTGTTCGTGTATGACATTGCTGATCCATTTCTGGACGCAACGCGAGAGAGCATTACAAAGAGTCTGAACAAAATCGCTGCCGAAAAATACCCCGTATGACCAAATAAAATGATCTTAATTCTATTCGTTGTTCATTGACATAATCATAAGATTTTATATGCATATGATTTAATGAATGGTTCAATTTCAGGGTGACAAGAAGAAGGCAGATGACTATGTCCAAGTTGTGCTGTCACGCTTGAATTACACAACTGACTTGAAAGCCGCATTCGACGACAGTAAGTCAATGTGCCACGCCATTAATTGTCGAGTACAGAAAAGTAATGCCTGGACTACAAAATTTTAGCGGAACTTGTAATTGAGGCCATTTACGAAAATTTGGAAGCAAAACGAAGACTGTTTGCAAAGTTGGAAAATGACAAGGTTCGGAGGCTCACAATAATGACCTTTAGCTTTCGGTTTAGATTGTTGCAAAAGCTTTGCTCCCTTTTCAGATTGCTGACGACAAAACTATTTTTGCGACCAACACATTGAATTTGTCAATAGCCGATATTTCAAGAAACATCAAGAGGAAAGACAAGTTTGCCGGAGTGCGATTCTTCTTCCCGGTTCCACGTACTAAAATGGTGGAAATTACACGCACCGATAACACGTCAGACAAAACACTGACTCAGTTGAGCGATTGGACTCGTGTACTCGGAAAACAACCGGTGCAGCTGATGGACACGCCTGACGGCAGTGGAATTGTCAGTAGGCTCCCCGTTTTCAAGAAGGCTATTTCAATCCTCGAGCGAGGTATGAGGTTGATTCGTTGATTGATTGTACTTCCTACCAGATGAAGCTGCATCCCGTAAACTCTTGATAATTTTGAGCAGGAGATGCATCGAAAGAGGAAGTCGATGCAGCGTTGAAGGCCAACTACGCGAAGGGACCTTTGGAGTCTATGGACTCGATTGGCATTGACATTGTACTGTCAACCATTGAAAGTGAGCAAAGCAAATCTGTTAAGGATTCACCCTTGATAAGTGTAAATTGTGTTTCCAGCTTTATCTAAGCGGTATCCAAACGATCCCGTGTATGCGGTTCCGGATTTGCTGAGGAAGATGGTGAGAGAAGGAAAGCTCGGAGCGAAGAAAGGAGAAGGCTTCTATTCGTACAAATAATGGACTCTTGGAAGAATCAATCCATCATTTATAAAACATGAGGGGGCAATTTTCGTGTAATGGTAGTTGTGACGAAATAGTGCTCCACGCTGGACACTGGTGGATACAAAGATCCAATCGCACATGCAATGATGCAATCCTGAAATAGTGAGAATTCTTACCTTGTCAATTTCTTTATCAATTGTAATCATGTAATTAAGTATTAAACGCATTGCTTAGTTGAGTTGTAGCACGGCTGATTTGTGCAAATTGTAGTCCAGATTAATTTTTTTGAGTTGTACAAATAAAATGCATTACACTTTGAGCCTGCGAATCATTTCGCTGTGCTTGATTGATGAACTTGGCATTCGGCATTCTGAAAAAGTGATTGTGATTAATGACTCGAGAAGACTGGACCGGAGTAATTAAACTTCAGTTCCACATGTGACTTGAATGAGAATGAATTCTCGGCAAGAGTGTCAAGGTAGTGGACGCAGTCTTACATAATCTTTGTGTCTTCTCTTTAAAGGTGATTAAGATTCCCAGCCGTGGTCGTGGCCACGTTCGGTGTTTGCTTAACTCAGTGTTTGTTGACCATCTGTCAGCTGTTGGTTGTAATTTGAGTAGGCCCACTTGCCTGCCAGCCCGTGCTGATGTCATTTCCCATTATAACAACTCGCACAAACTGCAAAGGTGTTAAAAACCCTAAACAAGAGTCAAATGTTGGTTTTCTCGTTTTATTATTGTTTTTTGTGGTAGATTGCCATTTTTGTTGTCGACACCTACGCACAGCCAACACTTGATCATCACTTCTGCCAAACGATTAAGGCCATAAAATTCGCAATTTGCATCGCACTCATTTGTACGTTATTCATATGCAAATGTCGTGCACTTGACTCGAGTGTGCGTCTTCCCTCTGCGGCTTCGCTGAAGCCAAATCTGGCTTTAGAGAGCATGAGAAAAGTGAACGATTACTTACGCAGGTTCATTGTTATTTCCCGATACAGTCAATTAATTGAGTGTGTGACATTTCAAACATCCTTTTACAGGTGAACACTGCAAGCCAAACCTGTTAACGACGCATTTCGCACGTATGCCCGTATGCAGTGGACTCATTCTCTTCTCTAGCGTCAGCAGGAATGACACACAGACTTTGCATGAGTCATTTTACAAATTTGCATTGGGATGTGATACAAACACTGACTTTCCTCATGAGCTAGAACCCTTTCCTGTTTCTGACTATGCTTTCATGGGTGAAATGTATTCCGGCCCTGTTAATTACGGCAATTCATTAGTTGCTAGAACCAAAACTGTAACTGGCAACTGGAGCCGAGGCCAAGGCCAAGGCCACGGTCGGTTTCGCCTTTGGCTTTGGCATGCATTAGCATTACTGCAAGATTGAGAGCTATTTTGAGGTTTCCTGAATTGAATCAATAAAACGTTATTACTTTTCATTTTCATCGCTTGTAAATGCCAATTCAGAATGCAGAATTGCAAAAGTCAAAAGTACACTCTCACGTGAAATGAAAGTGAAACTCGTGAAATGTACATTTGAGTTATGTTATTCTGATTGCAGATGATCTGCTTAAAATCATTTTAAAGCTGCATTGACTCCACTGCCTGAACAAGCTTCGAGAATAAGCGTGAAAATTGGGGCAATACTCGTAACAACACACCCACACTCGACTTCTTTTTTAAAGTGCTTTCATCATCGTCCCCTTTCGGTTTCTTGGAACTTGGGTGGCTAGCCAATATGCATATGAACATGAAACGACGATCCCGCGTTTTTGGAGTGCTGCCAACGTCCTCCCAATTCTGCTGTGTACTAATTTTATGTATGCAGAATGACTTCGGTAACTTTGGGTTTCATGATCGGATCCTTCGACAGAACTGGACTGAACTTAGGAATGACTTGCATTAAATGCATGTAATTAATGCAAAATACAACTTCTGAACACAACAAATTACAATCGTAGCTTTTATTTAAGTCTGACAGTCCTGGGAAGTAAATTCTTTGTATTTGTATACTCTTAATCTATCGGTGCTTAGTTGTTTAGCTTGAGAAAGTCGAATCAGCCTGCGAGTTTAATGCAGTACTTGCCATTATGACATAAATATCTAGACTAATTAATTTTACACTAAAACAAATAAAAGCTTTAATATTTTATAATTAATTTACGTTTGTCGTTATAAAAATTGCACAGCAACTTCAACTCACCGGCAGCAGCAACACCGACTCCAAAAATTCTGTTTTCGTCAATTGGCGTTATTGGTACCTTCGTTAGGGGTTGCGAGAGTCACCTCCATGCTCACAACTTGGGTCTGAGAAGGAGATTTTTTGGGTTCAGCTGGTTTGTCTTCCGGCGGAGGCATAAGCGGGATTGCCGTTGGCTGGATTGCATTGTTGTTGCCGTTGGGTTTCCCTTGATTTTCCACAGCCATCTCTGCCAGAGGTTGCTGAACCGCCACAACGTCCATATCAGTCTTGGGAGCATCATTCAGAGGATGAGCCAGTTCTAGCTCCATGCAGGTGTTTTCTGCAGCTGCCTGGGCAGGAGTCGGGGGATATTTCGCTTCAAGCTTTGCCAAGCAACTTAAGATGTACTTGATGCAATCCTTCCTAGCCTGCCTAATATCATCTCGGCCTTCGGTATCGATATTATCCAACTGTAGAAGCTTTCTTGTTAGGATTTCTTCCAACTCGGCATAAGCACGTTCGAGACGAGATCCTCCTGCAGCCTGATCAACAGCCTTTTCCAACTCCGCCACCTCATTGCGAGTTTGTTGAATTACGTCGAGAGGTGAGACTGGTAGTGTTGGTTTCTTCATTGGAGGTGTTTGATTCGGCGATGAACACTTGCGACCGTCGTTCTCATCACCTGGAGGCCGAGAGCCTTTTTGTTTTCCACTCGATTGCTGTTGTTGCTGTGCGATTACTGGCTTGTCCCGTCCTTCCACGTGAATAGGAATTATTCGCACGCCAGAACCAGAACTGTCGGGTTGTTGTCTGTCCTGGTGTTGCTGATTCGGTTGAGGTCTATTTGGTTGCGGTGAAGAATTCTTACTCGAGTTTGACCCGGCCTCCCGGATAATTGGAATAACCTTTGCGCCTTGTTGCGGGGATTGCTGCTGCTGTGGCTGTGGTAGAGTATGTGCGGGTGTATTCGGCTCATAATTCATTGTAGAGACAAATGTTTTCTGTGGTACATTCCCAACGACCGGAGCAGGTGGAGCCGATCGAGAGCGCTGAGTGCGATCTTCCGATCCGTTCATCATTGTCACATTCATTGTGGCACGTTGATTGAATCAATAGCCTTCCAAGGAACCTAATGCACAGAGAAATTATTACTCGCACGTCCCAGACCCCGGTCCACCATAATTAAACCGATCACTTGATTATAAGTTGATTGATGATTATAAGTATAAGTACCCCAGACACTATGATCCAACTTCCGACCTAGTTCTTACCTTTTAATTTAATAAATTGTCCGGGATGTAACTCCGCCGAGTTGCTTCTAGAGTTTTGTCAAGACTTGAATCTTGATTAATTTTCCGCTAATCACAACGCAATTGTATTTTACGTACTGGATAGTCCACGCTTCCACTCTTGCTTCTCGTGACTCACGTTTAATTGGCGACTGACCACGGTAAAGGACAGAATTGAAATGAACTGCGGCTCTGTCTGTGTCTGCTGTCTGAGTTGTTCTGTGTGGATAAAAAGTACCAACTCGGTAGTCTGGTAGGCAATACACAGCATGTTCTGTGTTACAAGCCCTATATGGGTTTTGCTAACGTGTTGCTTGCCTGTGCTATACACTGTACGCTTTGCGAGACCTGTCTCACATCACGTAGAATTTGCTAGAATCGTCTCAATTTTTTGCAAACCCTGCATGATTCTATTCTTTGTGCTAAATGGTAAATGCCAAATGCATTAGCGTGCTACTGCTCTCGTGAATTCTGAAACGAGACATGGTTCTGCAGTGAATGTCATGTCATAATCGTAATGTAAAATGCATAACCGTCCTTCTCCTTGTTCTTGAACGGAGAATTCAATTATTCTCAGCAGTTCAGTGTTCATTACATTCTTCCCGAATAATTTTCGAATTTGCCATTACGGCTGCTCAGTTGCATAAATGACTCCTCGGTTCAATGAGTTCATGAAAAAATATTGTCAAACATGCAAGCTGCTGGCCGACAGTCTCGTCGTCAATATTTGCTGCATACAATATGCGACAATGCTATTTATTTCATCGTTTTGAATTTGCGATTTAAAAAATAAGGCTCAGATAGGAATTTTTGAATTCTCGAGTAAGTAGCAGCTTTAAAGCTTCCTGGTTACCGCTGCAGACATGAACAATACTGACTCGATGAGTAGTTAAGTCTGTTACAGCACCAAGAGTTCCTCACACTTAGCAAAGCTAATTTAAAGGTTTAAGGCACATTGGATCACATTAAAAGTGCACACACTAAACTTCGCACACGTGGCCATCAAGCATTGGCGTAAATATAGTTTGAGTATAAAGCATCCATGACATGTGCCGGATTTGGACAAACTGACTGTATTTGCAGAAAGTAGTAAGTACTGTCAATGTCGAATAGCGGAAGTATATTTTTGTAGGGATAACGAAACTCCATTGCACACGTGGCGCCAGAGTAAATGTTTCCCCACTTCTTCCAGAAAACGACTTCTGGACTAATAGTTACCCAATAAAACAACATCACACATTTGGTAACGAGGAAATAAAACAAGTAGGATACACAATAGAGAAGGAAGGCAATGATGATTAGAATGACCATTGTTCTAGGGATTGGTCGCAGCAGTGGTTCGTACTGGTTTTGTTTAATGAACCCGACCCAACCATTGCCTCCAGACGGAGACAAGATCCACTCGCCCATGACTTGCTCAACAATGAGTCCAAATGTGTCGACGACATGAACGACGCCTTCAGGGTAACCAGCTTCAATGGAGTCCATTGCGAGCGCTCCGCTCAAGCAAAGGAGAGATGTAAATTTTCCCCAATTTATGTCGATATTGCCGTGGCTGTCTTCCAGAACATACTTTGCCATTGACACGAGCATCGTAGTTGGCTTCATGTCGATCGGTATGCGCAGGTCAACCTGCAGAGGTTGCAAGAAGCAAGAAATTATTAAAAGTCACACATTTTCGCAGATTAAGTTACTTTCTTACCGTTTTAACAACCGAGGTGTAGACTTGAGGGTGCTTCTCCAACATCTGAGTCAGTACAAATCTAAATGGAGGATACACGTAGTCCGCATCTGGCTTTGACAGCAGCTCAACCGCAGAACGTAACCGCGGGGCGACCGAATGGATTTTGTCAAGATACTGCCTCTCCCGAATTCTGTCAATTATGTGTCTCGCCACAATACTTCTTGCCTGAAAATGAACAAATATTCCATTAACGTCTATGCTAAGCAGGGAATCAATCTTCAATGGCTTCAATAGAAAATTTGGGCACACGCACTTCGTCGCCGACCTTGCGGCAAGCTGCGCTTGGAGTCTCAAGAATTTCCTTCGCATAGGACCAGCTTTCGTGATCGTAGTAGAGTCTGGAAATCTTCGCTAATGGAGTGCTCCATTCTTCGTCAATCTCGTTGTCAATGCTTGTAGCTGGCTTTGAAGTTGGAACAGAGCCGTTGGCGCTTGACTCGCTTATGTCGTTCATTAGAATTTGCGGTCCAAATATATACATAACGGGATTCCCGATGAACTGATGCGATGCTTTGCGAAACTTGTCATGCACGCGAAATTCCCCTGCGAAAAATGCAACGATAAAGACCGTCCCGATGTTAAGGAATCAATTATTGCCTTGATTTTATATCTTACCTGTCAGTTAAGGATTCCTGAACGACACTAATGCATGACCAGAGAAGAACTGGTTGCCATCATTTTCGTATCCATCAGTCGATCAGTCGATGTACCTGTCCAGAAACATGAGAATGTGAGGTTCGACTTCACTCATATCGCACGAGGAAATAAGCAACCTACTCTTTTCTTACAGGAACACAATTTTAATTAACCGCAGAATCAATTAACAGAAAGCAAAGAAGGCACTGACTTCGGTGACCGAGTTTTTCATGTCCAAATGACAAGTTCTCGTAATTTGGAATTAATTAAGGCCACCACAAGTTTCTGACGAGACCTATTTCAGGTTGTGTCAGTTGCAAAGCCAAGGAAGAGTTAAGCGGCGCGACTCGGTTTCGCTCATAACATGTTGGCTGGCTGGTAGAAGTTGTTTATTTCAAAGTGCGGTGACTTTCGCAACTAATTACTGCATAGTCGGCTGCTGCGATCACTCCAAACTCGGATTCTGGCGTCTTCCTGCTTTGCGTCTCAAGCTTTATTTACGGAAAAGTTATTGTTTTGTCATTCAGTTGAAACAATCGCTTAATAAGCTGTCGTCTGATTCCAGCTATATAACGTTCATCCAATTTCAGAGACGACAACTGCCCTTCCCATGAATACTGGTTCTGAATTTGGATGTATGTCGCATAATTTGAGTTGAAGCCACTGTACACGTATGGGTACGATGTCAGGCAGTTACGATCAACAGAATTGTGTGCATCTGGATCCTCATCTGTCTCATCAGCTTGGCGTCTCAGAGTCAGAACTTCTCGACTGTAGCGTCGCACCCACCATTGTGGCCGGTCCGCATTCTGTGTTACATGAATTACGAAGTCGAGTGCACCAATTTGTTCAAATCGTCAATTCGCGTGAAGATCTCTCGAAATTGGATGGCCGTGATGTGTCAAGCTTTCATGCTGAACTCAATCAAGTCCTATCTGACACCGTGCGGGCTATTGAAGGTCCAACTGAGGGAGACGTGGATGGCCAAGACGAACTGAGTCAGATTACGCTGCACGTTGTGCAAATTTTGGATTCCGCACTGGCTCGGGAACTTTGCAATTTACATTCGGATGGGGATAGCGCTCTTGCAAAACACTTTATACGAATTCTAATACTTCTGGAAATTCAATGCCAGTTACACAATCAGTCTATGGCGGTAGTGAAAAGTCAGGAAGTCACACGTGGATACTGCAAAACCTCCCGAATAGACGATTCCGCCGATTCCCTTCATCTTGTCAGGTGTGTGATGAATAGAGATGTTGAGTTCATCCTGCTGCTAAAACTTTTCAAACAGCTCGGGCGCCTGACATTTCTTCATGCGTCCAAGACTGAAGCGGTCCTGGAAAGCTCCTACAAAACTCTGTTCAGAACTGACATCAAGAGAAATTCCAAGAGATTTGGCGTCCTCCTGAAGTCACTCTTCGAACTTTTGCATGAACAATCCACTTGTGATGAATGGACCGGTGTCATAACTAAATTCCACATTGAATTCGCTAACTGGCTGAAGGGTTTGAGTGAGACACACTCTGATGCTGACGCACTGCCTTATCTGTTAACATACTGCGACTACGATTTACAATCTTGCCCCGAAAGATCTCAGTCGAAAATTGCACCAAAATCAGGGAAAGTCCTTGGTGGGATGACTTTACTGCAGCTGAAAACTTTAAAAGACGAAAAGTTTATGAATATCGTCAGAACGAGCCTTATGGATGGCAATCTGCTTCGGAGAAAACAAGGTCTATTTATCTTAAAGTCAATTATTTCTTACGTTCGAGCGGAAGCGGGCCTCTTTTTCGAAGGAGCAGACCATCAGGTGAGGTTTAAATGTCAATCGGCTATTCATTCAGGACAAAAGAATGACAAATTCATATTTACAATTGCAGAATAAGCTTCAGCTGCAAGAAGACTTTGAACTTGTGAAGGGCTTGGACAACTTTGAGAAGTTTACGCTGTTGTGGTCCACATTTTTCGAACTGTTTGATATTCTGGATGAGAAGCAAATTCACATAATCGAACCCTGTCTGCAAAAACTGGACGTACTGGAAGATGGAACATATATGGCAAGGCTCGTGATTCCCTGGTATTGTGTACTTTTACACAAAATGTGCCATCATGACAATCGGTTCATTGCCAGCCAAGGGATAGTTCGCTTCTTGAAATCTGCTCCGAATTTTCTAACTACTCAAGGGTCGACGAACGAAGACGAAGTCGTAACCAAGCAATGCATGGACTTCATTGAGTTAACCATTCTTCCCATCGTGAAGGAAAAAGTTGGATGGTTATTTCGAAGCGGTGAAGAATTTTTCAAGTGTACAAAGCAGCTGGGCTGTTTAGTCGCTTCAACACACTCCGATTTATTCCGCAGTGTGGAGTTTCTGATGAGATTTGTAACAAAGAGTTGTGAGTTCAAAGTCATGAGTCCAAATTCTCTGTTTTTCTCAACTTCTACATTGTGCCATGCCGTCTTTCAAGAGAAAATGAACACAAGTACAAAATTGACACCTGATTCGGAATTCCTGAAGAATTTGACTGATTGCATGACTTACTTTAACGAGTATATGAGAAAAGGAGTCCCAACGCTAGACAAATTTTTAAAAGTTGAAAGCCAGCATCACCTGATAGAAGTGTTCTGTGCACTAATGAAGGAAGCCGTTAAGTATGGTGTCGAATTTACACTGCCATTGGTCGAAGCAGAGCAAGTCGGCAACTTAAAACAACAAACTTGGATGACTCAAGTTCTGAGGTTCATCGCTCGTATAGACTATGCGTTATTTTGTGGTGCTACAGACTTAATTCAACTTACTGAACAAATGTCAAAGTTCATTTTCCGCAGAGACGAAGATTTCGACTTTCGAGCAAGATGTGGCCAGATGAGCTCACTGGAAATCCGTGGCTTCATGAGACTGTATTTTTGCAAAGTGTGTCAGGATTTCGAAATGATGGCAAAGCAAGTGAAAATGGATCATCATCCGTATGAAGTGTTCTCCCAACTGCTCAGCTTCGGCAATATTGCGTTTTTCTGTGATCCCTTGATTGACTTTCTGAACTGCGCTTTGCATCGGCAATACATTGTTGAAAATCAAGACAGCGCTGCAGTAAAGAATTGCTGGAATTTGCTAGTCAAACTGTTCTTGAAATGCCTGCTTTTGCAAGAGGCGGACGGCGCGTTCGAAATTTCGCCAACTTCTTATGAGCTGCACATAAATAGCACCATAACCTTATTGGACGTTATCATAAGAAGTTTGCCACTGCCAATTATTCAACACCTCAACTTGCAAGACGAAACTGAGGAACTTCAATCATTCCTCTTGTCCATGAGAGAAGGACTCGGGTGGAGTGACGATATTTACATCGACAAGCTACAATTCAGATTCTTTCTCATATTTGCTAAGTTGAATCAAATATACGGCCTGTCCTTGATGCCGGCGTTCCATAGTTCCAATTTTACTGACACCTTTATGAATACTGACATTAATGCAGTCCAGGGACTCGACCTATCAAGCGCTTTCAGGTCAGAATTTCAGGAACAACGACTTGCGACCGTATCTCAAATTCTCCTCGCCAACTCGAGACGAGACGTGATTAAATATTTTGAGAAGGAAAAAGCCGTCTGCTGGTGGTCTTCCATGCTGGATCTTGTGGACAAATCGGGAATCCAAGGCATTATTTCCATTCTTGAGTTTGCTACAACATTAATATCGTTCCAGGCAACGCCGAATGGGTAAGGATGCATATGAAAATTGATCGCGCTGGAATTTTTCGGAATCAATAAGTTTATTTATACATTTTTTCTAGTGAAATTGATCCCAAGATTCAACAATTTCTACAGTTAAGTTGGAGCAATGTGTTGGACATGAGAAAGACGGAAGCATTCTGGGTCGGCTTTGGAAAATACGTGGACTTTATATTTGACCCATACTTTGCAAGCAGTGAACTCTTAGTTGAGGTGAGACCGAAGGTGTCATTTTCTACGACGAGATGCCACGCCACATTCACAGAAACGATGCAATTCAGATTTTCTCTGATTTTAGAAATCCTCGGAAATCTTCGAGAGAGGCGAACGAGTTGCCGGCCTTACATTAGTTCTCATGACCAAAGTTGCTTCTTTAGATCCCAACGCCATAGTCTTACGAAGTTCAACCTATCTGAGAGACATAATTCAGATTTGCACTCAAGCCACTTTCTTTGGTCCATTGCTGTTGGAAAATAATAAATCTGCATTCGAAATATGGAACTACTTGGTCCATTTGGAGAATGGAGACATTGGAGAAAGCGATTACTGTGTTTCTTCTGGAAGGACACTTTCGATGTAAGTTGTACTGGCTTCGATGATAAAATCAATCTCCAGCATAGGACGATACTTGATTCACTATTTGCTAGAGCTCCGAGCATTTTTGATGCAAATGCAAAGACAAGAATTCTCGGACTTGAAGTCATTATGAAGGTCCTGAACGAATTACGGAGTACCAACTCAAGCCAATACGTGGGTGTTCTCACAGCAGTTGTCGAGAAACTTCTCGACAAGAATGACGAGGAATCCAAAGCGAACAAAAGGTATTTCGGCGATTCCACAACTCACCGCGTCAAGCAGCGGATTGCTCAAACATTGCTCGTACTTCAGCCTTCTTTCAATGAAGTAAGTAACAAAATTTTTGTCATTAATGATTAATATAACTTGTACTACTTTCTCTTTCAGGACCTTGCTCATTTGGTCAGCACGCGTTTGCTCAGGTCTTTGGCAGGAGACAACCCGCAGCCAAGTGTTCGATATTTGTTGGAGTGGGTAATAATACGAAATCTCATTAGCTTTCCAACTCTTGAAACATTCAACTTATTTTTTCATACATCGAAAGAGGTAAGTATTCCTGGAAAAATATTGGAAAGTTTTTTTTTATGAGACATGAGCCTTTCATAATAATTACAGTGTTCCAGTACGAGAATCGGCTTCGGGGCTTTCCTTTCAACGATCTGCTTACATGTTACTGTGAGTCTGAAAAACCAAGAAGCTTTAAGAGCTTTCTGTCAAGAAGCGTTTTCGGCATTGAGTGTGCTAGTTATGGGGCAACACTCAACTGTTAGACCTTTTGCTCAGGTAAAATTTGCGGCAACAACCGAATTAGCCTCTGAATGCCATCCGATGGAATCGAATATTGCAATTCTCTTTCAGCTTTGCTTCCTTCGAACTTATCAGCATATGCTTACAATATCACCAGAAGATCAACTCGTGTTAAAATATGAAGTTGTTTACAAAAGCTTGCAGTCTCACTTGCAAAGTTCTGGGGAGGCTGCCTCATTCATCAATCAGAAGGTTGAAAACAACTTCTACATGAAACTATTCGATCCCGTGAAGCACTACAGACCAAAGGTACAGAATTTCTTCTGAAGTCCCCTGTTCCAAAGCATTCTTAAAACTGACTTGCTTGCATAGACAATATTTATTGAGCTACCTCGCCTTGCACAAGTTTGCGAGGACGAATTGGCTAATGCAAAAGACTTACACGGCCTCAGCAGTTTAATGAAGTGTGGCGAAGACACTGAAGATCTCATCGTGCCTTCGTATTCCGAGCTTGATAAGCCATCATGGCACCTGAAAACTATATTACGTAAGTCTGAAATTTAATACAATTTCCTGCAGCTGTCATTCTTCATCATTAATTCCATTTTTCAGGCGATGGACGCGAGATGGGAGAAGAAAGTTCACTTATGAAGGTGTCTGAGAGTCCAGATAATGCGAATGTTTATCAAAAGAAAATCAATCCGTGGAAGTATCTACCAATTTCTCAAGATATAACAGACTTTGCAGAGGAACTCCAAAGCAAAAAGAAAGTTGCTGCCGAGGACGGGTTGATTCTTGTTGCATCACTTTTAGAAAAACTGCCAAATTTGGGTGGGTTGTGCAGAACGTGCGAAATTTTTGGAGTTTCAAAGTACGTCGTTTCAAGTCTCCGGTATCTGGCTGATCAAACTTTCCAGAGTCTGAGCGTGTCTTCTGAGAAATGGGTGAATATAATCGAAGTGAGCTCGCGCGGTCTCAAATATCGTAGCAAATGTGCATTAACTTAAAAATTTCATTGGTGACATATTTAAATCGTTGCAGGTACCCAAGAATACTCTGCGCGAGTTCCTCGCGACTTATGCCATTAAAGGATACACAATACTTGGAATCGAGCAAGTGTCCACGTCAGTCCCCTTGGCCAGTTATAATTTTCCAAAAAAATCCGTCCTTCTACTAGGTCACGAGAAATTTGGGATTCCACCAGACCTTCTGCAAGTTGTGGACCAGTGTCTGGAGATTCCTCAAGTAGGCGTGACACGGTCGCTCAATGTGCATGTGACGGGAGCCCTTTGCATTTGGCAATATGCATCGCAACACTCCCTCCAGTAGTGAATCATATGAATTAAATTTTGACTGACTCTGTTCAGTTTTCAACTCTACAGTACAAAATCACGTTGTTTAACATGATCCTGAAATAAACCGCGTTTTTAATTTCATCTTTTGAGTCCTTTGGTCCAGAACTTCCGACATTGACCATTGCTATAGGCATACCATCCGAACTTACTTTATATTTAGGAAGGGTTAAAGTAGACTATAAAACGAAAACTGAAAGATGATTGCAATGAATGAACTGTATCCTTTCTGCGATAATGTTGGGATGATTACTTAAATGGGTTTAATAACTTGCCTTCAGCACCAGTGTCAGTAGCAAACGTGTGCTGCGTCTGCATCACATGCTTTCAATAAAAGTTTCTTCATGACATTTCTAATCTGTTAATGTCACGTAAGATTCTTACGGCCATCACAGATCACGGCCAGTTGTTTTGCTTACTTTGCCAAGAGCAAGGTCTTGTGATCTACGGCTCTCTGGCTCATATAAATGTTGATAAAGAGTTAGGAGAAAACCCGGGATCTCATTTGCCAAACTTTTATA
Source organism: Mesaphorura yosii (assembly GCA_009869945.1). NCBI lineage: Eukaryota > Metazoa > Arthropoda > Collembola > Poduromorpha > Tullbergiidae > Mesaphorura > Mesaphorura yosii. Next base: position 27,245 of record WIXG01000097.1, read on the forward strand.
AGTCATTTGGAGTCAGCTCCAAGAGTTCAATTCGACATTCCCTGATAATGGTGTGCGACTCGAAATCTGTGACGCTGATTTTGTGCGGCTTCGGTCTGTTGAAGGAACTTCGGCCGTCGGAGCCCTTCATAACTGAATTCATCATGGAGTTCAAGAATATGACCGCAGAAACCGTGAGTGCCATCATCCATCTTCCGTGTGAAGTCTCTCGATCTTCAACTGTACATTTTTGTCTCTAGATTATGCATGAGATTTATCCTGTATCGACGTACACAATTCTGGCTACCGCATTCATCGTGTTCCTGGTCACAGACTTTCTTCGCTATCGTCCCATTGTCATTTTGGAAGGAATTGCATTGGTTGTAACGTGGGTCATTCTCATATGGGGCGAGACACTCGAATCACTGATTGTACGGATTGATGCATTACAATTTGAATTTTCGCCAAAGTAATAGTTGTAGTTTCAAAGTTGAAATGTTCTTTCCAATGTACAGGTTGTTGAAATCTTTTACGGCATTGCAATGTCTGCCAACGTCGCGTATTACACGTACATTTACAGCCAAGTGCCTCAAGAACATTACAGAAAGGTCACTTCGTACACGTACACTGCTGCTTTGGTCGGGAAATTCTTCGCAGGAATGTGTGGCCAAATTCTCATTTCGTACAAACTGGCGAATTTTCATCAGCTGAATTACATATCATTGACTTGCGTGTCGAGCGCTCTTCTTCTGTCGCTGTTTCTTCCGAATGTGAAGCAATCAATCTACTTCAACCGAAAGTTCATCGATTCAATTGCGACAAGCGGCTGCGACAAGAACGAGAGTGTCTCATCCATCGGAACCAGAAGCAATTCACGTCTGATGAACGTAGAAAACAGTGCCAACACTCCCGGCGACAGGTTGGGTGCTCAGAAATTACACCAACACAAATACGCGAAACGTTTACAAGAAGCTTATCCAATTCTGTGGCAAGACTTCAAAGACGCGTACAGCAGTTGGTACATTCTGAAATGGTCTTTCTTCTGGGCACTTGGCACAGCTGGCAATTATCAGGTTATGAACTACAATCAAGCGCTGTGGGAATCGATCGAGAATTATCAGGACACTGAAATCTATAATGGAGCGGTCGCAACTACTCAGTGCCTACTCAGTACGTACGCCTGCGAACGTTTGGCTTCCTTTACTTTCGATTTCTAATTTCAGGTGCATTCGCCTCTATGGCTGTTGGCCACATCAGAATTGAATGGAGGACCTGGGGCGAACCGTTGCTCTGTGTAATTTCAGTATTACAAGGAATTTCATTGCTTTTAATGTCGCAAGCGTCCGTACTTTGGATTGCCTACGTCAATTACATTACATTCCGCGTACTATTTCAACTTACCATCACCATTGCAAGGTAAAGTTTCTGGAAGCTGGGTTAACTGAACATGAACTCTCTTTGCTATTATTGTTACCTTGGTGGCACAAGTTCATTGGGATGCAAGAACAATCAATTGTTGTCTTTCAATTTCAGTTCCGAAGTGGCACGAGGAATTAACCAGCAAAGTTGTGGACTAATTTTTGGCATCAACACTTTCGTGGCCATGATTGTTCAGTCAGCGCTGACAATCATCGTGGTGGACAAAGGGGGACTTGCTTTGAATGAGGCAAATCAGTTTATCGTGTACGGAGTGTACTTCCTGACGATAGGACTAATATTCCTCCTGTTTGCGTCTGTGACTGTCATTTCTAAATGTCTCAGATTCCGACAGCACACCGGTAACGAATGAACGAATCCATTTATGTGCCCACTGATGCTGATAACCACCGGAACGTTTTTGGTCATACAGATTGACAGACACACCGGATGAATTCTGACTTAATTGTACTTCAGCGTGTTGACGCATTTTAAATAATACTAACATTCTTTTAAATCATTAGAGAAAAATTAAAACCGTCCGATTCGATGAGCTTCAATTCCATTGTTGATTCACAAAATATGAGGAACGCATCCAGAAAAGTCCGCGCTGTTTGACTTGGTACGTCTGCAAATCTGCATCTCGAGTTTTCGGATAATTTCATTTTTGGTAAACTTATTTAACTGATCATCTAACTACATCCAACCATCCTGTGCTGTGAATTCAAGACAATTATCCTACAACTAAGCACCTTATCCTACATTAATACGACATAAAAAGTGAACCTTTCGGATTCGGACCTGAAGATTCCAGGAAAGATGAACAACATGAAGCCTACTGGCAACGTCGTTCCATTAGTCGACGAAATGTTTTCGGATGATGTTGGTGCCAATTTCATGGACGACGAGGCCGTGGTAAGATAAATAGTGATCATTACTTGTTTTTGTGTAAATGCCAGTACATTATTCAGTTCGCGTCATGCTTGTTTTAGGGAGGAGGATCGACCTTCACAGCTGATTCTAACCGTGAAGGTGTCCACGCAGACTTCAATAACGGTAAACCTCATTAACTTGATTGGATCATAAACGTTACATTTGATTAGGACAACACTTAATCATGACTTATGTTTATTGTGACAGATTTTGGCGACCTCTTTGATGATGAAGATTTGTCTTGAGCTCTTATACACAGACGCGTTGCTCTTTTACTGAATTTATCAACTTATCACTTTGGTTAACATCCGTGTGGGTAAATCTGATGGCTACTTTACGTTGAAATCCCTGGAAATATGCACATGTAAAAACTGATCTCGGTATCAAATACTGAATTAAATTAAGCTTCATTCTAAAAATTATTAATTAATTAACTCCCCGTCTCATCGGTGAAGTATTTTTTGGAAAATCTACAACGTATGATTTATTTTGCATTTCGCCACACAATTGGTAACATCCGGTATTTTCACAACATAATTTGACTTTGATTTTGACTAGAATTATAATACTGGGACTAATTTAATTAGCTAGGCGAAGTAGCACTAGTTAACGGGATTGAGTACAAACTTCCGCAGGCGCGGAAGCAAATTAACAATCTTCAACAGCTGCTCATCAGTATCGATATTAAACCGTGCTTGACTTTCACATGAAATGCGTATCGAATTAGTGACAATTAATTCTTCCAAGGACCTACAATGACTAAGAATTTCCAACAACCCGTTCTTGCTTAAATTCAGACATCTGCTAACGTCCAAGCGTCTCAAACTGTTAAATCGAATTGCATTTGCCCAGGTTTGTTCACCAATTGATTCACATTGCGCGAGGCTGAGTTCTCGAAGTCCAGCCAATTTGTTAAGGTCACTCAATCCAACGTCCATGACTGGCGACTTACAAATCCATAATTTCTGTAGTCGTACCATATTTTTGGTGATGGATTGTAGTACCGTGTCGTTCATAAATGATCCGCACAAGCCAATGTCCAGTTCAATCATCTCGCACAGGCATCCAAATTCCTCTGCAAATATTCTGGACACAGAAGTCTGATCGGTGTGATCATGGATGTAAAAAGGAACGATTCCACGCATTTTTAGTACACGAAGATTTGGTGCTGAAGACAAACAGCCTTGGCTTGTTTCAAACTTGATCCTAGTACAGTAACTAATGTCGAGGTGTTCCAAATTCGTTGTCATCTTCATAAACTCGAGACTTTTAATCTCAGTGCATTCCCTCAAGACGAGGTACTTTAGAGTTGTCAGGTACTCAGTTCGGAATAAATTCTCTGTCACCCGTAATTTCTCAAGTCTCAGTTTCTGTAATTGGCTTTGTGATTGGAGGAATTCCAGAATGTGAGGTTCTTTCATTTCATTGCAGCGATTCAAGCCGATGCTGACCCATTTGAAGCGAGAGTTGGAGAGCGTCTTCAATGTAGTTTTATCAATTGATGTTTGGTTCAATATTAGTTCGTTTAAATCGCTTTCGACCAGAAATCTATCATGGAGCATTTGAAACGAGAGGATGTAGTCGCTACATTCATCTGGAGTCACAGCAACTTGCAACAGCGATCTATTTCTTGCTGGGTAGAATCTTTGAAATACTGAGTTGGCAAATGTCATAGGACAGTTGGACAAGTTTAACGATTGCAGGCATTTCGTCTTGACCAAAAATGAAAACAGTATTCGGTCGTTCAGATAATTATTGCATGACAAGTCCAAACGCTCCAATTTCTCAAGATTCAAGAACTTGTGAATCTGAACAAACTTGTTTCCCATCATGAAGTATTTGTTGCAATTCTTTAGTGATAAAGAGCGTAAGTTATTACAGTAGCCCTGTCCGCTGCTTTCATCGAATACTAAATCACTTGCTCCACAGTCGGTGAGACGGAGAGTCGTAATATGGTCACTGTTGACAGTCCAGAATATCGCACTGCGTTTGCTCAAGTCCAAATTTTCTAAGGCGTATTCTGTCCAAACACACGGAAGTGGGGAATTTCCGAGCGCTATCAGATTATTTTCACCTTCTTCTATTTTCACTACCACTTTTGACTTCACATTGCTCCCAAACGTGATAAACTCACTCCAGTCATAGCATACTTGTCTTGCGACGAGCTTATCTCTTGGCGTCAAGTGTGCGACAATTTTTGTTAGAATTTCAGGTGGGAAGTAGAGTTGACCAGCCGGAGTGTCATCGGATGTTGACGGAGATGGAAGCTGACTTGCATCGAGCTCTTGATCATTACGTGAAATTTGGCCACCCATGATTAGCCCAGAGATCCTAATCAGTATGTTTTCTTCATCAGATTAGATCTCTGATCTAGCGTCTGGCAACAGCCGCTCCGATGGAATATGCTGAGAATGAAGCCGCTGTTGATTCTGTTGATTCAGCACCGTTTAGCATGAATAATTATTTTGTTTCTGCCCATTCTGAAATATATGAAGCTACTTACTTACCGTATCAGAGCGTTCAAGATTGAATTGATAAGAATGGCAGGTCCGGCCCCTCGACCTACAATTAAAGCTATTCCAATTAATTATCCACTGCACCGTCAGTAAAGGATGGGACTGCTTGTTAACTATGTGTGACTTAGTTAAAACGAGGAGAATAAGACCGTGTAATTAATTCATAGCAAAACTGGCAGAACAGAACTTCTACACTAGCTGACGAGCAGCGCTCACGACTCATCTGAATCGATTGTGATTTTTCATTTCTGTATGGGAATGAACAATGGACGAATGGGATGGTTGAAATGAAATGAACACAAACATGCCACCATTCAGTCTAACCAAAGTTCTCAACAGTGATTCAATTTTTCTCGTGAAATAGTAAAATATGACCTGCAATTATCAATTACTATTTTTGGCTTACCTCATGCCCTTCCAGGACCAGTAGGGCTGCTTTTGTTTAGTAAAACCAACTACTACGAAACTGCATATTCAAATGACCATACTGATTACACACAATAATGATTACTGTAATTGATGTCAGACATGAGGAAAACTCCCGCACCGGTTTGCATAATTTGCAATGCATGTAGCAACAGATGTTTAGAAGAACCTGGAATGAGTCATTAAGAGCGAGTTTATTTGCACATTTCAAGGTCTATTAATACAAGAGTTAGGAAGCCTTGTTTTGGAAGATTTTTACACGCAACCTTGGGTTTTACGAGTCCGTAATTACTTAAAGAATCTCCTGTATTTGCCACGCTAGCGTGGGTTTGAGTGGCACACTGGCCTAAAGAATGAAGGAAAGCATAAATTCACTCTGGCTTATCCCCTTACTTTCGCTCTCTTAAAGTATTGGTGCAAATGATTACAAATTATGCAAAACAGAGGATAGTAAAATTGAGAAATGCCAAGTTTAGTATTCTTCGAAAGTTTCTTGAATCGGAAGTGACGATGATAATGGAAGCGCGATCCCGTGGAGTGACGCATTGAACGATAAGGACAAGCCTGTGAAGGATTGATTCATGGGGCTGTAAAAGGAGCAGGATGACGACTGCCGTCTGTGGTGGTAAGTTAAGGGCACGCTCAGCCGCGAATCTTTTCTTCCATAGTATTCATTAAAGTCAAGTCTGAAGCTTAAACATTGCAGGGTCACCGAATCAGAGTCTTGCTGGCGATTCAGAACCAAAAGGAACGAACTAATCAAATCCTAAAACAGAAATCACATGGCATAAGTACAATCACGCGTGCATCCAAAGTTCTATTTTGTGTTTTGTCGTACTTGCGTCGTGTCGTAAAGCGCTTCAATTTCTCCTTTGGCCAAAGAAACAAAGTCTTTGAAGAAGTCCTTTTGTTCTCCACGTGGCATTTCTAGAGATTTTACATTCTTCTGGTTTCTGCGTTCCAATTCTGCTACAACTCTTGAGTCGAACTTGGTGAGAAAATCTTGAAATCTATGTACAGTTTGAAATATTCCACGCAATTGATTGAGTAATTCACGCTTTCCATCATCCAAAAGAGATCGTTTGGTAATATTTTCCAAGAAAACTGCATGCGCCTTAATGACTTGGTCCAAGTCCGTCGCTCTGCAAACCTACAGAATGCACAGGCTGATTAAGGCTTTCTGCGCTCCCAACATGTAGACTTCGAACAAACCTCTTCGAGCAACTGATCCCAGGTGCACTCTGTGGCTTCAAACATTATGTAGTATTGAGTTTGATGAACAAAATGAATCATCTCTGATATCAGAAGCTGAGAACGATGCAAGACTGGAGCAATTTCTAAAAACATTAACGTAACCTTCCATCACTGAGTCAGTTTAATTTTTAATTTAATTTGTTATCCAGTTTAAACTTCTTTACCTGGCATCTTGCCTTGATACTTGAAGAGAATTGATTGATTCTTCCATAAAGTTGACAAAATACCTTCGATTCGCTTCGTTCTCCAGAGTGCATTGAACAGTCGGTTGTACCGAGTTATCACCTCATCCGTTAACACCTAGAACAACATCAGTTGATGAATTGGTTCACCTTTGTAGATTCTCATTCATGGCAAGGCAACACGTACGGTTCCGATTGGTCCCACAGCTTTATAGTCCAAGCAGAAAACATCCCACCCAGTGTCTTTGTCGCTCCCTTGCAAGATTCTAGTGTCGACACGAGCTAAGATGTCTTCATCCTCAAACTGAGCATTTGTTGCCCGAATTGCGGATTCCAAAATAGATTGCAAATTATGCGAGTACAACTTGGAAGCAGGCTTCGACAACTCATCTCTGTATAGACACAAATAAAGTGGTCAAATCAGACACACGAATAGGATACGGCTCAAATGTGTGCTTAATACTTACTGCAGCAAATGCAAAAGATACTGAATAAAGTCTCCTTGACCCAACAATAAATAATTCTTTGCTGCTTTCAAGTGATCAATTAGTCTGGACTCTTCCACAAGAATGTTTAGGACCATCTCCGAAGTTGTTTTGTAGGCTCGTTCAATAGCGTTATTCAAAATTCGATCGTCCTCCAAAAATAAACACTCCACTAAACAGATGAAGAACAGTTACACATTTCCAGCAATCTGAAACAATGGTTCCAGTCCAGCGTCAAGAACTGTAGTACCTGGGCTATCCTCCAAAATTTGTCGAATTTCATTTCTTCCGTCATAACCTTTCGTATTCAAACAAATGTCACGCAGGAAATTGATACTTTTTCCCACAGAAAGGATTTTTTCCGCCAGTCTTTTGGAAACAAACGAAGGTAGCATGTTCTCCCTGAAATAAAACGCTTTATCAGTAAGTATTTTCGCACGAGGAAATAAAATGATGGGAAAGACCTGATGTGAAACTTGGCATGCCACAAGTTCTCCTTTTTGCATTCCTTGTCAGCGTAAATGAAAAATTCTTGGAAGTGATCTTCCAACTCCCCATATAAAATCCACTGGCATATCATGTTGTACAAAGGCTTCGCCACAATCGATAGTAAAGATGTGGTTAAACTTGCAACCAAAGGGTCGCCATATTGGGAATAGCGAAAGAGTATGGAGCAAATTTCTCCACCCTTCTTGTCTTCAACAGCCTCCATCATTGATACCAATGCCTGAATAAGAAAGGAGCTGGTAAACTGAACTGGAGTACTGGCTTCTTACTACTTGAATGACTTACCTCTAATCTAAATTTCACTTCAATTACAAAAACGGAAAGTTTCTGCAGTGTCATTTCCTCGCCAGTTCTCACCAACTGATCGCTCATTGGAGTTTCCACATCATTATTCTCCATCTGAGAGCAAGAAAACGGATTTACTGGAATTCATTTCCGCGGTTGCACAAAATACGAAGTATAGGTGATTGGCATCGCTAGCTCAAGTTACCTGATCCTGAATTAGCACAAGTAATTTGTAGTATTCTTGAAGCTCCTTCTCCAGCCCATGTTTCAATCCTTGTCTCACCAGGCCAGTGCTGGGTTTGTCACAGAAGGTGCGAATCTTTCGATAAAGGTAGCCAATCTCACACTGGTTGAGCACTTGAAGTTTCATTGAAGGGTGAAGTGGTTTCTATTTGGTCACAAATATTGAATACTAAAAGGTCTGCTGAAAGCAGAAATTATATAAAATTACCTTTGTGACAACTTGGTATTTTTCTTTCTTATCCCGTGTTTCAATCAATTTTATGTTGTTGGTATTAATTCCTTGAAAAATGAATAGCATATCTTTAATCAGTTCTTTCTCAATGGCTGCTTTTGTCGAAGTTGCTACAAAACAAAAGTTAAACATTTGTTAACTCGGCGAAATTATAGGTGATTATCAATCTAGCGAAAAAACCTACCCCGAAAAGTTATGTTCGATCCAAGGCTGCGATTGTTCCCTAAAATACCATCCCTGGGTCCACCCAAGCTATCAAATTTTGAGTCACGGATATTCGCTGTTGCAAAATTCCGATTAGACATTGTAGCCATAAGCTTGGGAATCGAAGGGGTTCCATGTTCAGAAGTAACACTCGGAACGGTAACGATGGCCCTGACGCTTGCATCAAAGTTCTCCGTTGTGTTCGGTTTCGGCTGATCAGGTCTTCTCCTTTTTTCAACTCTACTTAAAGCAGCTTTTCTGTCATACAGCTGATGAAACAAATTCAATATTCCATCACGATTTTGTAGAATTTCCTGTTGTAGTTGAAAAAAATGGACACTATTATTAGGATTCACTACTTCTTCAAACATGAACTGTAGGTTGAGATAGCTGCTGACCGTCTTCCTCAGTTGAGAGTACAGCATGCTAAATTGTTTGGCTTCTGACTCTCTGCCTTGCTTAATTAAGTTGAACTTCAGCTTCTCGAACGTTTTTGTCTCATTTGGAAGTTCTTGCGGCATTCTATCTGTCGGCAGTAACTCCGCTAATGAAGTCTCCAGTTCAGTTTCAGTCATGTCTAAAATTTCAAAGAGCAACAGCAACAGGAATATGGGAATTAATTGTAATGTCATTTTTGCGAGCTTAAGTCTAACCATCTCCAGTAACATGCTTATACAATGAGGCAAGACTGTCAGCCTTCTGTTCAGTTAGTGAGATCCTGGTAGTAGAATGCTCAGAACTGCACGGTTCTGTCTGGTATGACATTCTGTCTCTGTGAGTCCTTGTGAAAGGATTATCCCCCGCCCAACCATTGTTGCGCTGTGCCCTGCTGGCGACTCTTGAGTTGTCAGTCATGTTCAGGACAGTCCTGTTTCCTCTGGTTGGTACACCACCTGATGAAAGGCCATATAATGAGCCTCACTAACAAAGTTCTAAATTATGTGGGCCGAGGTTTTCGTTTTGTTTTATGCTGTATCTCCTTACCAAATGTCTCTCGAGTCCTCCGTCCTCCACCCAATGCGAGATAGTTAAGTACTGGTGTATTAAATCTATTAATGAAAGTTACTTATGGTACAGTAAGTATTGAGTAGAGGCTAGGAGCACGAAACTAGCAAATAAGGTTTTTGAGAATATAGAACCGTACCTTTCACCACCTAGCTCACACTTTCACTCGACTCTCATCATCTGTCAGCATCACATCCATGTGAACGTGAATACAGCCTTGGCTCCGCTCCTGTTTCTTTCCGAGTCTCCGAATAATAACTGAAAGCGACATTTCGCACATAAACTCCGAGATTTCTTAATTCAACTGTTCAACACACCAGCAAGAGCACGGGAAATGCGCTTTCGAAGGAAGTAAAATCAACTGCACAGAATACCACTTACCCGATGCTTGTTGGAAAAGCAAAATACCAGACAGCAGCACCTCGAAGGACACAACGTGGAATTTTATTTTCCGGATCACTCACAAGACCAGTTGTAAAAACTATGAAATGCAAACTGGTACAAAAGATTAGGCAAAATTCGGTTTTCAGCTTTTCGCAATAAACAAAGATGATGTTGAAGTTATTTCGCGCGCTTTATTTTTATGCACCCACATAACGAAACAAAACAAAGCTTCAATCATAAATTGCATTGGAATTGTAAACAACAATGGCCGTAAAAGTAAACACGTCTTGAAAACCGACAGATCTTCCCTCAAGATTCAAGAATTTACATTTAAAATTTAAGCGCAAGGCACAGAGAAGGAAGTTTGCTAATAATCATAAGCATAAACTGAGTAAGGACTTTTCAACTTTGACTCAACAGAGCCGAATGCCTCGCCATCATTTTAATTTTTTAAAGCAATAAATTGTTTTGGGTTGTTGTTAGGGCACGTACCCCGAAACCTCAGACGTTTCAAGGAGGGTCTTGAGACCACTTTTTCCCTTTGGTGGTCGAGGGGTGCCCTCGGCCCATTAAAAATACATAGGGGGAGCCTGAAGGAGTGGGTGTTGACCAGGTCTTGAGGGAGGGCCCTGGGGTGATAGGGGACATTGAGATTTCGGGCTATGTTGGGGCAAAGTCAAAAGATTTGATTTATCTTGCTAGCTACTCCAGAATCCTGATGTTAATAATTTGATCATTGTATCATTTTAATTTGAAGTAGTCTCGTTTTAACTATTTGATCTCGTAGTTGGTCAAACACGAGGGTTGTAATTTGTATGATGTTCTCACTTTCCCACGCGCAGCGGTACACGGTAAAAGACGGTAAAGTTCATGCATACATAAAAAGGCCAGGTATTCCACATTCCTGCCGAACAGTCTTGAGCCTCAAACTACACTTTACCTCACTGGACTCTGGACTGTCTACTTTTAATCATGCCCTCCAGCAACAACGCAGGTTTTGGTTCAGTACACGCTCGGCAATGTTTTTTGTTCATACCCCTTGCAATATGATCATGTTGAAATTGCAATTCACAGCAATTAACGTCCTGTGCTCTCAGCTCTGATTGAACGCTAACTGTGAGGGAGTGGGTGTCTCAGGTCTTGACCTGCTAGTTTTCAGTGATTTTGGCACAATTCAATTTCCAAAATGAATACAACATACTTCTTACGACGCCGAAACCGAGTTCCGCTTAAACAAGAGGATGAAGAAAGCGTTGTCGGAAAAATCGTGATTATAACCGGTGCGAATTCTGGAATTGGGAAGGAAACTGCCAAGGCGTTAGTGAAACGTGGTGCCACCGTCATCCTTGCGTGCAGAAGTGAAGAAAAGACGGTGGCAGCCATTCAGGACATGAAGACAAGTCTCTCAGGAGCAGGAGCGGAAGCGGAAGCCGCGGATGACTTCGATGCACGTCTCATGTTTATGAAGTTGGACTTGGAAGAGCTGGCCTCAATTCGAGCATTTGCAGATGAATTCAAAGGGAAGTATGACAAATTGCACATTCTCATCTTGAATGCTGGACTATCGGATCAAAACGGGGTCACACTGAAATCCAAGGAAGGATTTGAGCTGCATATGGGTAAGATCCGCATTTTACCCGCATTACACTATTCGTCGCTGAACCGTGTGGCATTAATTTCAGGCGTGAATCATCTGGGTCACTTTCTTCTCACCAATTTGTTGCTCGATCGCCTTAAAGCAAGCACACCAAGCCGAATAGTGGTGGTCTCGTCTCTGTTCTATGCAAATGCTCACCTTAATGTGGACGACTTGTTCATGGAAAAATCCCGTTCACACGGACCTTTCAATGTGTATCCGTACGCAAACTCAAAACTGGCAAATTTGTTGTTTACGAAAGAGCTCGCCAGGCGCCTCGAAGGAACCGGAGTCACGGCTAACGCGCTGTGCCCGGGAATGGTCGCCGAGACAAACGTGTTCAGGACACAAAGCTCGTTGAAGCGGTTTGGGACAAAATTTTGGCTTGCTTTCGTTGGGCAGAAACCTGAGCAAGGCTGTCAAACATCTTTGTTTTGTGCTCTGAGCAAAAACATCTCTAGTGAGTCTGGAAAAATGTACCAATTCGGACACGAGTGGAAAGGCGTGATGGAGGGACTCGACGACGACGTGGCAAAGAAGTTGTGGGAGAAGAGCGAAGGGCTCGTCGGCAAAAATTAGGGTAATCTTTGCTTTGAGGCAACTTGTGCTCAATTTTAAAGGTACATTGAAAAACCTCAATCCAGACCTTTCTTACATGACCAGGAAACATTAAATATTACACTTACTACTACATCATACTTAATTCAGAAAGTCTTTCTTACGCAACATTTTCTGCCTATATGAGCATTATTTTTTTGGTTACTTAGCATTTGGTCATTTCGTGTTGAATAAAAAGCTCTCTTAATAGTCTGTAGTCAATTAAACTACATACATCACATAAAATTGCGTGCACGTGGCCTTGAAATTTTTACAGCGAAATACCAAGTTCATGTGAACCTACTAACAATGCACGACGGACAGATATCAACAATAAAGTCTTGCCACGTTGGTGTCAGGTTCATCCTCGTCTTGGTGTTGCAGAAACTCTCATCATATACTTTTCTGTAAGGTTTGAATGTGATTCGTATTCGTACACATGTTCAAGTGAACTGTGAACTTACGACGCACTTTTCGGCAGTAAACCTTGTTTTGACCTCTTGACATGGTCAGGTGTTGCGGTAAGTTCTCATTCTGCTTGACTGCTGAATGCCTACGAATGAATTGTAATTCTAAGATTGTTCCGCACTTGTAGCCATTAGACAAGGCCTTTACCCTGAAATTGGTTGAATTGACAAGGCTGAAATTGATGTGGGAAATGAAATGACGCAATGTGAAAGATCTTATTAACCGATATTAACAATATTTCGTTAAAACCATAAAAATAACTGAACTTGGTGTTACATTTTACGAGGGTCGTGTCCATGTCCATGAGTTTTATTTGCATGCAAATCATTATTTTGGTTGTGGTACAGAGTCCGTCTCATGTCTGTTTACTGCTGAACCTGGTCTGTTTTTGCAAGGAGGAAATCTTCTGAACACCTCAATTCTGTAATTCGCAGTTCGCACCAAAAGCAAAAATCACGTCTCACGTACGATTCCAAGTTTTTGCAGGTGCGGGACTTAAGCTCAAGCCAAGTTACGTAACTAATGTTGCGTTGTCGGATGGAAACCCTCTGCCAACGACTTGCTCTTCTTCCAGTCAGTCGTGACAAACTTCACACCAAACTCAGTCAGTTGTCGGTTCTCCCTTTATTGTTTCTCTTTATGTGACAAATAATCCTAACCCGTTCAGTTAATTAAACCAGCAAAATGTCTCTCTCAAGCTACCTCTGGCTGATGAGGGACTACGTGTACAACATGTACTCCGTGAATCCGCTTCAACTCGAGGATGAAGAAGACATCTACGGAAAAATCACGATCGTCACCGGTGCGAATTCAGGACTGGGAAAAGAGACTGCCCGTAAATTGTCAAAGCGTGGCGCAACTGTCATCATGGCTTGTACAAGCATTCGCAGAGGCGAAGTTGCGCGAGCAGACATTATCAAGTCGGAGGCGTTGACAGGAGAATTGGTAAATTGCTTTGATTTTTGATTCCATCCTGCCGCCTGGCGGTTGCAATTCGAATCGTTTGATTTGCAGATTGTGATGGAATTGAACCTTGCCGATTTATATTCGGTGCGAAGGTTTGCGGAGGAGGTTAAGAAGAAATTTGACAAGATACATTTACTCGTGAACAATGCTGGAATTACACGGTATGATAGAAGTGCACACACAAGAACCCCGTTGTACGACATTCTTCTTTTTATCGCGATTTGCTTAACAGATTGACTGGCATCACAGAGAAGACGAAGGATGGTTTTGAAGTGTAAGCCAAAAACTGCATGAGTCTCAATCTTGAAAAGATTTAACCCAAAGTTTAATTGGGATTCAAATTTCTTCACTCTCCACATAAAATCTGTGCAGGCACATGGGCATAATGCACCTGGGGCACTTCCTACTCACACTGCTCCTGCTCAATCATCTTAAACTTGGTGCACCGAGCAGGTAAATCCTAAAAACTGTCACAAAATCTTATGAAGTGGGTATGCTGAAGCTATGAATATTTCCACAGAATTGTCTGCGTCGCATCGACGATGCATCTGACGGCCCAGTTAAATATCGACGATCTTTTATCCACCAAGTCTGCAGACCACGGATACTTTAACTTCCTGCCGTACAACAACGCGAAGCTCGCAATAATGTACTTCGTCAAAGAGCTCGCACGACGCACTTCCGGGACTGGAATCAGCGTATTCGCCGTTTGTCCTGGACTTTGCTCCACAAATCTGTGGCGCAACCTCTCTTGGTTTCAGAGTATGAATTTGTACTCATTTCTATTGGTGGCCGGGTTCAGTGCGGATCAAGGGAGCGAAACGATTATGCATGCAGCCATTTCAAAAAGGTTGAGCAACTTGTCCGGAGAAATGCTACGATTTGGAAAGGTCTGGGAAGACGCAATGGATTTCTTGAGGAAAGATGCTGGAATTGCGAGAAGACTGTTTGAGGAAAGTGAGCGGCTTGTCCATTTGCAGGATTGATTAGTATCCTGGTTTTTTTTGCATCAATGTTTTTTAATGAGATCCGTAAAGTCGCTTTGAATTAAAATCGGGATCACACTTATTCTCAACTTGCCTCCTTCGCGTTGCTTTTTTCCATTTTGCGGTTACTGTTAAGGTTCAACTGTTTTCAAAATTGAAAGTCATCTCTCTCATCTGTCATCTGTTCAGATTCAGAGCTGGAGTTGCTGGAGTTCCACAGTTCCAGAGAATGTCTGAACTTGAACCTATTTTTAGCCCCTTGTGATTACGATTTGACGCGTGTTCTTCCAAACAGTACTCACGATTAAACGCAAAGATGTTCTCATTATCGTCAGTATATTTGAGTGCTAAATGCCACAAGCCGGCTTACAATCCAAACAACGAAATTCTCGTCACCGATAAGACTGTACTCATAACTGGAGCAAATTCTGGAATAGGTGCAGTCGCTACGCTTGAGATGGCAAAGCGAGGGGCACTTGTGATCATGGCGTGTCGTGATTTAGCAAAGGCTCGCACTGTGAAGGAAGATGTGGAGAAAAAGGTTCCAGATGCTAAACTGGTAAAATCAAGTTGGCTTTTGGCTTGGCCAATTTGTTGCGGTTTGTAATCAGTTCTCTACCGGCAGGACTTAATCGAGTTAGACCTGGGTGACTTCCAGTCAGTCCGAAAATGTGCCTCCGTGATTCGATCGAAGTACAAGTCCATTAACATTTTGCTTGATAACGCCGGTGTCTTTTTCTCGGATGGCACAATTCATCATACGAAGGATGGGCTGGAAATTCACATGGCCACGAATCACATGGGGCATTTCTTGTTTACAATTTTACTCCTGGATCTCTTGCATGCTGGGGCTCCTAGCAGGTAATTCGACTGTTCAAAGTAAAAATATCTTCTTGCATTCAGACCTTCTGACGTACTAAAATTACAGGATTGTCGTCACCTCATCTTCGCTAGCCTTACTAGCACAATTCGATATCGATGATTTAATGCTAGAAAAACGCGGTGGTGCTTTCGGATTTCAAAATTGGGGCCCGTACAACAATTCAAAGCTAGCGAATTTGTACTTCGTAAAGGAGTTATCGAAAAGAGTTCATTCGGAGGAGAGTGGAATCCGAGTGTATGCACTTTGTCCGGGATTAGTGAAGACAGATATCTTCAGAAATGAGAGTTGTTTTACGAAATGTATGACCCACATTCGCTTAGCGTTGGCTGGCTTAACCCCTGAACAGGTGAGCCAATAATGAGATCCACTAAAGAGTAATACCATGTATGGAATATAATTCTTGACCTTTTGAACAGGCGGTGGAAACAGTTTTGTACTGCAGTCTTTCCAAATCTACAGCAAATGAGTCTGGTAAAATGTACCATTTCAATGCTGAATGGAAGTCATTCATGGCCACAAATCTGAACGATGGAATTAGTGAGAAATTATGGAACATGAGTAAGGAAATTGTTGACCTCAAGGAAGACGAATTACCAAAAAGCATTCCATCAAGTTTCTGATCCAGCTCGTCGTGTTCCTGTCAATCAACTTGAGAAATTATTTCTAATCATGCCATGCCAGCTATTTTAATTAAACACGAAGGGAATTTGCAATTCTAGAAATTCTTCTACAAGCGCAAAAAACGGGTTAATTACTTATTCTTATAATTAAACTATGTTGTTGAACCCATGTAATGTGGTTGTTGTTTAATGTCAATCCTCCTGTTGGAATGTCAGTCGTCATTTGTGATTGTTTATGTCGATGTGCTTACTCAATTTCGACAGAGCTCTTCATGAGTGATTTTATTCAGATCTTTAATAGCAGTAGACTAGTATCTGTTACCGTCATTTTGCTCACTAGGGAGTTGGAGAAGGCACACTACTCAAATATTTGCTTTACCAGCGGCGGTATCTGGTGAGATATGACATGAGCCTCCGCTCCAATAGTACACTAGACTACTTTTACTTCAGCCCACTTTTCACATTTGTCTTAACAGTTGACTATTCAATCCACCTCGTCCATGTTAGCCTCACCTTTAACATTCATCTTCCGAGCAATCTGTAGAATTGTAAATTGTGATTAGAAGTTAGATTTCATTTCAGAATTCGCGTACAACATGCTCCATGGATCTGTACCATTTCATCTATCTTGCGGAATTGCCATGAAAAGTTCAATGGATACAAAAAAGGACGGAGGTCAAATCGGTGGTCGTCCGGGCTATAATTCTCCATATGGCAAGCTGGTGTTAAAATTGTCATCTTGTGCCTAGGAAAATTATCGTGTAATTAACTCATGAACCATTCTTAGAAGCACAATCTACACCAACTGCATCTCTCACCTGTTCGCCGCATAGGAAGTATAGAAATGTTTGACTTTTCGAGCAATCTCTGTTGGCTCATGTTTATCCTTCCAAAGGTGAAGAAGCTTCGCGACCATCGAGAATGGTCCACAATTGAATGGCTTCCTTAGCCTGCCAAAATACGAAAGCTCTTCGTAAGTCATTCCCATGTCTTGCTCGTCTGTTTGCTTGTCTTGTAATGGTTGGAGTTCCGCAGTTGGTGGCGCTCTGACAATTTCCGCTACTGCGCCCAGACCAAATCTGCAAAACACGCGCCAATGTTGCTGAACGAAGCTTAAAAATGTGTACACAACATAAGAAGAATTTTTGCTTACTTCTCTCCAGCATAAAGTACGAAACTTTTCAAATCAGTCTTCGAGATTCCTCCAATTGGATTCAAGTCGGCGGCCGAGCAATCGTACTTGGTGAAATAGCCCCGGATTGCTTCATCAACATTTGCAGATCCAAGCACAAGCAAGAATCTATGAGGCAGTCAAAAACAGAACTGTTATGTTAACCACCAGTAGAGTTTCAAAATCATAACTGTTCTTACCCATTTTGATTTTTGACCCATGGACTTAGTTGAGCGAACAAGTAGGCATAAACCATACGAGATCTCGCTTGAATGTTTTGGAGAGCCAGATTTTCCGCATGAGTTCCAGAGAACGATGGCTTTCTTCCACCAAACGCACGTGTTACTTCGCTCATCATGGCTTCAGTCACGGAGTTTATATTAATCGCGAAATGATTGCTAAATGACAATTCCATAATTTGAAACCTCTGCTGTTCGGCTGAAGCTGAACATTACAAAGCTACCTTCCAATTGCAGCAGCTAGATCGTCTGCTCTTTGTCGTGTCTCCTGTGAGGAATTCTCGCTTCCCATATAGCAAGTTGTCAGAATACGATTGCACAATTCCTTTCCGGTGGTGGGTACAAAATTCGAATCACGCAGGACCTTCCAATGCAACATAAGATATTATAACTCCTTGTTAAAAGCAGTAAAATGAAGATACGAACGGTGAAGCGAAGTGCTTACTCTTCGTGTGTCCTCTAGGACCCTATCATGGTTGTGCTTTCGGTCTTGAAGGAAGTTGGCAATTTGAGAGCACATTGAATACACAATTATCGCAACGCTTGCAGAGTCCACGCCTCCACTTAAAGGAACAAAGAAGCCTGAGGCTGGTGATCTTCTCAGGTAGTCCCACAGCCATAAAGCTGGTCCACGGGCAATTTCTTCTTCCGGACAGCAGAATGCCACCGGCACTGGTTGGCCAATCACAGCGTTCGGAGATCGCGGAGAAAGAGACCAATTCACGACCGGCTTTGGATAAGACTGTGGTTTGCTCATTGCTTCTTGGAATGCTCGACTACGGCGAAAGTTCTTGTATACCGAAATTTCATCCAAGTCAACTGTGACGGTCAAGACTTCCTGCGTAACAAGAACCACACTGGAATACTGGAAACATCATTTCAATGCCTGTTCCTAAACCTCACTTACAACATCAATGAGTGAATACTGCTCTCCCAGTGCCAAAACATTCCCATTCAGAACAATGCTGGAGCTGCCACTTAAGTAAACACGCTCACCATCACATCCTCGAAGATTATTAAAAACATAAAGACAGCCGCACTTCGAACTCGCTGCCTGAATTAAATCCAATGCGTGTGAAGATTTGCGTATTTCTGTGTGCGATCCAGAACCGTTTAGTATAATCTCAGCTCCAGCCAGTGTTTGACCTATGTGTGTTGCTTCGGGTGTCCACAATTCTTCACATATTTCAAATCCCACGATAGTATCCTTCAGCTGAAGTAGCGCATCACCAAAAGGTGCATACTGTTGACCAGCAATCTTTCTGATAATTGTTGGAAGTGGAAAATGCTCATCAACTTGTTGCTGTAATAAATAGGACCAGCAGTAACTTAATTTAAACCTACAGAATTCATACAACAGAAAATTCACATTAGATCAAATGAATCACCTTGTGCGGCCAGGCAGTGAACCAACGTGTTTCGCGATAGTTTCCTTCATCACACACAGCCAATTTTGGGCGAATCAGCACAATTTGCCTGCAACCAAAGTCAAAACTCAAAGCCATCCTGCGTCCTTAACAAGTCTTATAGCTTACTTATTGAGAAACACGACTCGGCAATTATAGTTGACTCCATTGAAGAAGACGGGCATACCAGTGTCCACCAGTATATCCTGGCAGATCTCATTTTGTAAAAGTTCAGTGAGAACTTCCCAACAGTGCATGGAAGTGTCAATCTCATAGAAATGGTCTTCACAGTTGTATCCACATATTTCCAGTTCAGGACCAGTGCGAAATTTTGATCCATGCTCTTTTGCAATCTGTATGCTTCTAACGATGCGTTCATAATTGCCTTGAAAATCCAACGCAAATTGGTTGAGACAAGTCGCTGAAATTGTTGCGAGCCTTGACATTATGGTAGCACTTGTATTTCTCAAGTTCAATACGTTCTAATGCAGCTTAGAACGTAAACAGATTCAGTTGCAGCTCAGTTGATATCAATAAGTTTGTGTCAAAGTCAAGAGCAATGAGATCTGCCAACCTGAAATAAAATTAGTTTCAATATTGAGGAGTATGAGAATAGTCTGCGAGTTGTGAGAGAATCAGAACTAAGTATTGTACGTGCGATGATTGTCTAACCTTTCGGAATCTGGATCAAGAATTGAGTGGTATCAAGTATTGATCAAACACTTGGAATGAAGAGACTAGCACGGCCAGGCACAGTCAACTTTCCATTTCTTTGCCCACTGATTGGAACCCCGTAGACTAGAAAGTACCTGAATATTACGCATTACCTTGCAAGATTCATACTTCTATGATAAAAAATTATACCTGCGACTGTTACGACTCCGATGTTTTTGGCTGAAAATTGTGATAAGAGTTATTGATCTCCAGTTCACAGTGACTAGAACAAAACCAATCAAGGCTTGAAGCTATCACACTTACTACACGATTGATTATTAATTAAGATGGGCTGGACAGAGAATTGGTTGGGTGGTGGGTTGATAACATGGTTAAGGTGTAAACACAAGATCAGATGAGAAGATTTCAGCGCGTCGAATCTTTCTCGCAAGGAAAAGCCTTTTTGGTCGGCAAGACGTAGACAGACGATGGAAACTTACCTCTCCAAGGAGGAAGGCATCATTCCCATACACGCACTCATGAATCATGATGACTTCATTCATCAAAATCTCTTGGTTTCATTCTTAACTCATCTCAAAATAGAGCGTTCCTTCATGGCTTCATTGATTATGCTCTGGTTAGACAGACACGCACATAGTTGTAATGCGGAACAAAATGATATGATTCATCGTGAACGGCAGACCGACATCAAATCAATGTGATCAACATTCTGCCAGACCAGACGACCACATGTGCGAGGAAATCAGTTGAACAAATAACTGCATTCTATTGTGTTGTATTTTTAGCTCTGGCCGCATCTCATCTCGTACTCGCTCTCCCGTGCTGTAGCATTAATAGTAATAGCTTTATGACAAAACCATATGATGATGTTTAAACAAAATACGTATCGTAATTCGTAGCGTATACAATGGGCTGAAACTTTACGGAAATCTCGAAAGACTGCCTTTTGTTACTAGTAAATATGAACATTAATATTTTGTAAGTATTTCAAGTACAACGTTGTTCGTGTTCGTGGGTTTGAAAGATGGTCGCAGACTGACATTCTGGAGGGCCAGACCGCCAGACCTCTGCGCGTCGACTAAGAATTGTAATTGTAAGTGGAATTCTTTCATTTATCCATGGACCAAGTGATTTATTACTTTGTGAGGTAGATGTGGCATTAGTGAAGTCTACTACAATTAATTATCACTAGCATCAACAAAACTTGGACACCAACCTGATCCGAAAACTTGTCGTATGCAGAATCGGAATTTTGGTTAACGGCGAAATTGAAAGTTTCGTAGACTTGGATAACACGACACCGGTAACACATTCATGTTCTGAGAATAGTTAGTTGCAGAATGGCTGAATTTGCTAATTGTATTTCAGGCCAGGGCGGCACTCGCCGCACGCGACAGGATACAAGGAAGCAGATAAGAGGCAAAGAAGCAGGATTATTTAATCCACTTGACAGGCTGCTGGTTTGAATTGTACGGTTAACAATGAACTGACCATATCCATCGCCGGTCAAAGTCGTCGATTTATTTTTGAAACCCTGTTCATGTGGTCGGACACTTGTTGGTTCCATGCTCGCGACGGCACGCTTGTCGGAGAACCTTGAGAAAACCGGTCCTATTCCTTAACAATGCAAGAAATTACCACAACCGTGCCTTTTGCCAACAAGCAAGATCATTTTAGTCTGCAGAATACTGTGCATTATGCTGAACAATGTGTACATAAAGCACGATTAACTTTTTGTGCCAATCTATTGAATAGGACTACATGGTTAGCCTAAGTCAGCAAAACTCACATACATGCAGAAGACGCAGTATTATTTTCCATACCTGCGCAAAGTGCTAAAAGTATATCTTACGCACACGTCCGGCTTGCAAAGCTGAGCACTGTTGCAATGAATTTATGATTACGACTTGTAGAATTACAACAATGTGTGGAACACGGTGAATGATGATTTCGATGTTGCAAACAGAAGCATTATATTTCGAAAGAGGAAGTTGTGCAAATAATGCAACGTAATGTAACCGCCTGAGCACGAAGTTAATGTAGGCTTTGTTAAGCTAAGTACGAGTGGAGTGAAGTAGCGAATGGTCATACTTCCACTCACGCACTCACTTCAAATGTGAATCAGATTCAATTTAATCAACCTGAGATAAAACAGTGACGAACGAACGTGGGAGTGCAGCGTGCAACGTGTCTTTTGTATTGTGACTTTGACTGCTTAAATATTGTTACTTATCAAGTTTTGCCTTGGCGTTTCAACTGTAACAACACTTCGACTTTGTAAACCGCAGTTGTGGCAAATGTCCTTAGATTCGTGTTGTTTACCGTCCAAGTCCATGTCCAAGTTTCACAGCAATACAAACGCAAGAACTTAGTTTGGAGTCAGAAATATCAGCGCCTTCACGGCAACATGTGCCATTGCAATCCTGCATCGAAATTCAGTACATGACCTATCGAATATTGTGCAGATAAACAACTTTCCTACATGTTTCAGAAAATAAGGTTAAAAGGTTAAGTTTGATACACTCTTTATACTCAAGATGAGTTGTGCAAGTGCGGCCGATAAAGATAATCGATTGCGAGAAGAAGCGGGGTCAGAGAAGAGTGCAGGGTCCACGCAGGCAGCGGAAAATCACGTCAGCAAAGATCCTGCCAATAAAATTGCAAAGAATCATGTCGCGGAAGAAGAGTCCACAACAAGCGAAAGCGAAAATGATCCGGTTCGACCAACGGCTGCGTCTGGGTTTCAACGAAAATTGTCCACCAACAAAGACATACGAAATGAAGTAAGTGATATCAACTATCTTTACGTTCACTCAAATATAATTGAGTTAGTGAGCACGATCGGATGCGATCATTTGCAAAAGTTAATGATGGCCTTGACTTTGGCATGATGTTGAACGCGGTAGATCATATCTACAACAGTTACATTGCTTATGATGGTGTGTACAGTGTACACCAAACATTTGCTATGACATTGTAATTAGCTAATGCGATGTGCGAACGTACAAGTTGAACTCATCACCACATCATCACATTTAGCCGCATCATAAATTACAAAATTACTCAGCTCTCGCACAGAGATGTTGTGCCAGGATTATTATTCTTTTCAAGTGTCGTAGTACACCAGAGCGTCCAGAGCCATTAATAATCATACATGGCATGGCATATATATAGCGCAGGTAACTTCAATGGAATTCATGTAAGATGAATCATTTGCGAAAGAGACGTACAGTTTTAATGCAGTGTATGTTTAACTTTAAGGCTAGAGGACAGTGTGAGTCAGCTTGCATCACGAGGCATTGCAGGCAGGTGCAGTCTTTGATTGATTTCATTTGACCGCCTGACTAATCAGTTAACCTGAAGACCTACAATATTTAATTTGACCGTTAATTTCAGTTGCACTTTTATACGCAGGCATCGAACAGTTGAAAGTAATTCTCAGGATTTTGCATGACGTATTTCCTTTGCGCTCGCTAATTGTAATTGACTGGTTGAAAGTGAAACTGATCCCAAGAAATTGAGCTCAGGATTCATATGGCCTTGGAGCCAAATGAAAGATTAATTTCATCTTTCAAATTAATTTTTTGATCCGTGACATTTAATCTGCCCGGCAGCCTTAGCAGAATGTTCTGTGGTGTACGGTACGAAGCACTCTAGTTCTTGGAAAAACAAGAACGGAAGGGGCTTCAATTAATTTCTCCACGGTTCAATAAATCTGAAGAACTTTCTGATATCGAATTTCCTCTCCTCTTGAGATAGAACACTGCAACGGAGGACGTCGTCTCAGATTCATGAGAACCATAAATGAGCATTTGGTTTCGTTTCAAGTAATTTTCTTCTCCATTTCACTCCTTTGTGGTGCCATTACTGAGAGAGCTCAGAGAGGAAAGACAATGGACAGTTTTTGAGTCTTATTGAATTTTTCCAGGCCAGCAGCAGATTTCTAAATTATCGGAATTTCTGAATTCTGTGCGGTCGTATGTAAAATAAGACGCAGAGGTCACGGTACAATACATAAGAAATTCTAATCTCTTCCTTAGTAGATAAAGTATGAATTTTCCAAATTCTATTTTTGTCTCGTAAAATTAAGAGAGATCCCTCACCCGAGGGACAAATGCTGCACCTCCTCACATTGATAGGCAAACTACAAGAATAGATTATGAATGAGGTTATTATAGATTCTCACTGAACACCTCAGGTTCATTATTTTTTTCGTAAAGTGAATCTGACAGGCACCACCGCCCATTAGAGTTCAACCTTCAGCTGCATTGTCTTTCCTGTTCATGTCAAGATAAATTATATCATAAATAATGAATCTGTTCGCCTTCGCATTTTGTATCTGAACCATAGTCCGCCGTGACGTGCAGGGTTGAGTCCTCTCTTTTGTTGTTACTTTTGCATTGTTAATCTCTCCAAAACTTTAATCACACAGGTGAAAGGGCCACCGACCTTCACCTTCGCCGGCGACCCGTTTTTCGCAAAATTCACCCTCTGCGAAACTTGGATGGATTTTTCAGTGAATAGATCTGCGTCTGAGTTCAACGCTCGCTCTAATCCAATCATCTTGCCTCCGCATTCAATGAACCGTAGGCGACGTCAGTTGCTTGATTATGCAGCTCGGTTTATTCATGAAATTGTCATGTTATGTTGTCAATTAATCTTGATCGAACTTAAAATACACCTGTGATATCGGTTGAATTTGCTGTTGAATGGAAGGCGAGGGCACTGTGCATTAAGCGCGGTTCTCACACGGTTGTGGAGGTTGCGCGATAATAGCAGGCAGCAAATGGTTTTGGCGTTCATTGATGAAAGTCGTGGGAACAAAAAGGTGGCACATGACATCACAGCAACAACGGTTCCTCACGGTTCACTCAACTATTCATATACCTTAGAATGGATTTAATTATTTCGAGTGTACTGTACTTGATTTGTTAAAATTCGTATTCTCTACATTTAGCGTAGGTTCATTGTAACGAATGCCAATTCAGCATTTTTGCGAATTAAGTGTGTGTCGTGTGTTCTACGTGCGCATGTTTACACACTTAAACTCCCACGTGCTTTTCTCCAGCGTGGTCTATCTTTATGAGTCAAGGGTCATATTCTTGGAAGTACGTTTATTACCGTTTTGCGTATGTAGAGTATTTACTCACGTGAAAATGTTGCGTAGAATCATAGAACGAATTATTATGATCTCCGGAGCACGATTGCCCTTTCATCAGGTAATGAATAAATGATCATACGACTACCGTGAAGGAGCCGTTATCGTGGAATTTTGTACGCCATAAACATCCTGTGTATTTTACTATTTTTACAAGAAATGACATCTATTTCAGTGTCGTTATCAGCATCCTACTCTTACCCTACAGCATTTAACATGCCACTGCCGCGCTTACGTACTCGTAACATAACTTCTTATTCTGGCACCGCACGTGGCGAAAGCACACCTTTGACGACTATTCTTATTCCCAGTTCGCGCTACTCGATTTATGTATAATCCTGCTTTCAAATTCCATGGCATTTCTGCACAGAACACAAAAACGTTGGAACGTCTTCCACTAGGGGCATCACTCGCGAATTGGAATTTGAGTGAAAGTTACACTCAGTGTGCTCGCTTTTGAGGCCTTCTTATTGTTCACATTCAGAATTTAATAATCCTGCCTAAATGAACTGTTACGCGAAGCACAGACAGGATGAATTCCATCGTGATATTTTCGGAGATGTAATTAGGCTTAAATTTTCTTTTGCGCCTTTGACCTTCCAGCATTTTGTGGAACCGAGGAGCATGACAATAGCGGGGTAGGTATACGAGAAATGAATTCAAAATTACATCTCCTGAGCACAAAAGGGCGATGACGATGAAGAATATGAGATGATTCAAAGATTGAAATTGCCAACATGTGGAAATACAATACGGAGGTAGAAAGCAGAAAGGTAGCACGGCGATTTCGACTTCTTTTACGACATGCACTCACATTTCGATTTCGCACACAATGTCCCACCTCAGTAGCGGCTCGTGGAATTTCATTTCTTATTTATGCGCCACCGGTGCGGCACACGTAAATAGTGAGCAGAATCCTGCTCGCAGACTTTCCTTTCCATTTGTAGGTTGGTGTGTTATGTGTAAATAAATAATAATGTTAAGAAACTTTCCCGCTTTATTTTCACTCCTTTACAGCAGGTTTATGAAGTTACTTTTTTCACGAGTCCATTAATGGCATTCTGGCAATTCTGGCTCCGGGTTCGTAACCTTGGCCATGCGGATCCTACATCCATTCACATACATCCCATTCGGAATGGTATTTTTAATTTTTGATGAGGCGAATGACGCAATGGCACATTAATACATAAACATAACATGAAATCTAGTGAGCAGTTCAATTGTTCGCGAAGTGAAAGGTATTTGTTTCACTCTCGATTGTGGTATAGTACGAGCCGGCTACTTTATGACCTCCATGTATTTTATCATGATTAAAATCGGAAGGTGTGCGAATTCAATGATTTAACCGTGCGGACCGCAAACTTCCTTTTCTAGGATTATCAATTTATTCACCCCGTACCGTAGTAAACAAGTCCGCTTGGAAATTGCTTTTGACTCGCTTCTTCCGTTCCACCACAAATTATTAAGTGACCTGCGGGAATAAGAACGAATTAAGTCTACCAAACTTTCTTAACTTTTACTCTCGGCCTTCCCTTTGCAGTGTATTGTTGCGAGGTCGCACTCTGCCACTCCAGTTTGTGTTGTTAAT
Organism: Mesaphorura yosii; assembly: GCA_009869945.1. Lineage (NCBI taxonomy): Eukaryota > Metazoa > Arthropoda > Collembola > Poduromorpha > Tullbergiidae > Mesaphorura > Mesaphorura yosii. The sequence goes on from WIXG01000097.1 coordinate 53,689, forward strand.
TTCGTTGACGTTTGTAGTTTCCGTCTAGAGTGTTGCGGAGAAAGTTGTTATAATTTGTTCTCGCAAGGCACAATTCATTTTACATAAATTAGTTTTAAATTACATTATTTGCTAATACTACGCGATGTGAGTAGAGTGTGTACTGGTTTCTGGTTTGTAGTGGTTTGTTTGAAGGGTCTCCTTTTCTTTTTTCACAAAGCCACGTGTGGAGTTGATGAGATTCCTCGAGGCACACGTCCTTCACAATTCAGGCCAACTTTGCCTCAAACTCTCGACTCTGGAAAATCAAAAAAATCATCCATCGAAAAGTTGATGGTGCATAATGGCTGTTTGAGCATACAAATTGATTGAAAGTGAAAACAAGGCATGGCACTGGTAGTGGCAGTGGTGCGAAAGTGGAGGTAGAAAGATGAGAGAAAGCAGGCAGCATACTGTTACATAACTCACGACGCAGTTGTTTTGTAAACTTATTGTTTAAATTGAAGCGGAATGATCTTCAAAGTTCAACGGGATGGATAAGGCAAATGTTACATGCATGCTGTCGATGCTATGCTGTTTGTGACGTCTCCAAGTCCTTCTCACGGGTATCCTGCTTTTTAAAATTCCACTATTTGCGATGGGAAAGGATCACTATTCACGATCAAAGGTTTTTATACACAGTTGCAGGTTATAAATTCAATTATTAATTCCAGTAATATCGTAAATGTCCTAGTTCGTCACTTGAATCGATAAATTTCAATCGTCATTATATGAGCGTGAGCGTGAGCGTGAGACCAACTTGCCTCGTGCTTCATGCACTTCGTGGGTGACTTCCGGTCCAATGTTAAACTGTTTCGTTGTTGACCTTGTACAGTTTACACTTGAATGGCATGGAAGACGGAATGGCGTGTGCCAATTAATTTTGGAACATTCAATTTTGCATATAGCATGCTAAATAAGCATGACTCTATTTAAATACCGTGTAGAGTGGATGATAATTACTGAACAATTACTACCTGGATAGAATTTGCATGTTTTACAATGTTACATTTCCTTAATTACACGTTCCTCCCTGCTCTTGGCTCTGAGCACCTCCGGGCCTGCACCAACCAAAGTAATTGGCTAGTGTGGCATTCCCTCACGTGAGCTCTGCTGTGTGGGTTTAGGGTAAACATAATTGCATACAAAAATGTTATCCCAGTCCGAAATGAACAGATAAATTATTATTTATTATTTTCGTTATTTTTTCACGTTGAACGATTCAGCCAACACAAAGAGAAATGTCATCCAGAATCGTTTCCTGGGTTCACAAGACAATTAGCATTTAGATTGAACTGATCGTTTTGAGGGTCGTTGTGCCACGTTTCTCTTCACGCGCAGATCAAACGTTCAAAAGATTTGAATTTGGTTCTGGCGTTTTATTTGCAATGCTGGAACGATCGGATCATTTATAATTTACAGCTTCAATCTACAGGGAAATAACGTGCTTGGTGCTTGAATGTCCAACCCTTTTCGTGTACCGACTTCTTATAAGAGCACGATATTATCCAGAAGGTTTAGTATTTACAATAGCAGCCAAGGCCGACTACATCGGGAATTAATCTAAACAAAGTTAAAAGTCGGGTTCAGTAAAGTGGTCGGTTGAGGCCGAACACAACAAAACGTGTCGTCTCCACCCTGTCCCGTCCAGAACCTTTGATCGTTTTATGGCCTTAATATTTATATTTGATGGGGTGTTAGCGACACCGCACCAGCCCAAGCGACCAAGCTTCCGTATTCCATCCACAGCCAACCACCGGTATTGAACTGATAACATAAGGAGATATGCAGACATAATAAAACGTGCGTTATTATTCAGACCAGTCGGTTCAGTGCGTCGCAAAATTTCAAAGACACTATGAGGTTGAACTGACCGCTGAGCGAAGTTCCACCAGTTTCGAGTCTTGATTAGTCCGAAATTCGTGCGGTTCATTGGTTTTCAATTTCGAAGAGGAATTCGAATTCGCGAGTGTGCTTCATTGAGGCTTTTGTTTATTCGTCGGACCGGCCTGCCTCCAGTAATTAAGCTTGATTAGTTTTTAAATTAACAACTAATTGAGTTATCTTCTCGTTTCTTTGAGCTTCTTTTGTTCGTGTTACGACGAACTTCTAACATGTATTGTAAACAGCAGTTCGGCCAGTAACAAAATGCTAACTGTCTCATCAGTGAACTCTGGAAAGTTTTAGTGGAAGTGGACAAGCATAAATCAGTAAAAGTGTTGACAAATTCACAACATTATTCTGTCATCCGATGACCACGCCTGCTTTGCTTGGGCGAAGTTCTTTCTAAATCAGCTGGAACTGCCATTCATCAGCCTCGAGATAATGGTAAATTAATTTATGTTTCTTTTTCTCAACCATCCCATACACAACGCAGACGAGACGAATTGAACATCACCGCTACTACGTACCTTGTCTGCGTCTCTTTTTGCATTCAAACTATCTAAACATCGTGAATAATTGAATCGGTACGCGCTGACTGTGCATACTGCCGTTTCAGACTAGATTACAAATGCTGTTGTAGTAAATAAACAGTTGCTATTTACACACGTGCCAACTCAATTTGATAGCAATCTTGCCGAAGCGGAATATTTACACAGGTTTGGCTGCTTTCCTTTTCTCGCCCGGCTGCCTGCCAAAAAGCAACGCATGAGAGAAGTCAAGTCAACAGACTTGGTGTATAAGTTTACTCTCACGGCAGAGAAAATATGGGACGGAAATGGGACTCGTGCTTTCACTCTGGGAATATAATAATTTTATTTTCCATGTGATGAGCTGTAGGCCTAGGAATTTACATTTTGATTAGTTTCTCTGCTCTTATGTATTTTGCTCTGCTGCTGCGATTATTGTGATTATGAGGGTCGTGTGAATAACAAATGGAGATGTGTTTACAAATTGTAAGTCATAAATTATTACGGACCATAAAATTCGGGACGTGAAACTAAGTGACCTTGTGGTCCTTCTTGTCTCGTTTTGTCAAAGATTAAAAGCAGGTCACTAGAATCTGAAACGAATTAATACAATACAAGTCCGATTCTGATGAAGGCAGGAGGTTGGAAATGAATTGAACTGAAAAATATCCAATTATATTGCAGTGAGCAACGAGAGATTCTTACGAAGATATAGCCTAATATTTTATGAGTTTGCACTTTTCGGGTAATGAAATATGAAATTCTTTTATTGCTGATAAAAGCACACAATAGTTTATGCTTTCATTTCATAAAGTGTTTCCATTTAATCTCCAGCAGGCAAATGTTGTCCTTTTCCCTTTGTGTAATGAAATATTGTGTGCACATGGGCCTGTGGCAAACATGGAGTAACGAGCAATAAACCTTGACTTTGTTTCTACCACTAAATTCGTAAAATGGGCTCCTCGGCTTTGCTCTACTGTTTGTAGCACATAAATGTACACTTTTGTTGCAGGAAGAAATTCTATTATAGCATCACATATAATAACTATTTAACATTAAACTATTACGAAACGGGCAGTAAAAGTTTTTATGAAGGCACGTGCAAGCAGTGGCGGCAGCAGCGGCTCACCTGGCAGTTTGGTCGGCGCTTTGTTATGGCTCACTTTTATTGTGGGAATCATTACGGAATGCTTTCCAACACTTTAAAGTGAGAATTAGTGGATCAGACAGCCTTCTAGGTAAACTCGTGCAGGCTAGGCAGAGTGCATCCACAAGCGCCTCATACTTCGTTTTTCATGCTAATATTTCACGAATTCTTTGAGCTAGACTTCCACCACTTGCTGTGAATGAAAATATTTCCTCAAGACCGAATATATGTGTACGTATTTCTCTTTGAAACCTGGCATTTCTTAATTACACGAAACAATGGCGCAGGGACTGTGATACAGGTGAAGATGAAAGGAATGCGGGTGACCTTACTTCTGTTTGGTCTGCAAATCTTAATGAAAGAACCAAACTCCGGTGCAGCCGGCACCGTCTCACGACAGTTGCTCTAACGTAAAAAGTATGACCGGTATTTCATGACACCCAGAACGCAATGAGAATACCTCAGGACCTGATATGAGCCAGCTCATGAAAAAGGAATAAATTCCTGCTCTCATACATGATACGCACGTGAAAGCAAAAGCAGTTGAGGCAGAGAAAGGAAGCATTTAAGGAATGCGACACAGCAACCAGCAACATAACAGCAAATGGCAGTACGGATGAAACCAAAAGAGATGAATGTGACTTGAAACACATTCTTGTGATCGAGTAATCGATGCTGCACCGAATGTTGCCAGATAGCCAGATTCAGGTACTTTTCTCTGTGGGCTGATGAAAGAATTTTCAAATTAATATTCCCTTCTTCCTTTTCAGACAATATGAAAGACATGTTGACAATTTATTTGCACTACTAACCCAAATTCTTTCTCGGTGCGGATACTGACGAGTTTCCTATATTTCCGTCACTCTTCATCGTCCCGGCCTGTATTTTACCAGAGTTAAGTTTACTAAAATTGGTTTCCTGGTTCCACACCAAGGCAAATTCGCATAATCCACAGGATTGTAAAAAGCGGGTGTAATCAATCGCTTGGAAAGTTTTGAATTTACCAATGATTAGAATATAATTTTTTCATGGTGGAGATTTTTGAGACTGAAAGTCTTTGTCTTGGAATGAAAACATCTGCCCGTTTCCTGGAAATCATGTGCCACACGTGAAGACAGTAGCAAAAACTTTTTTTACATAAGCTTGTCAATGTCAAAGCCATCCAGCCCTGCGTTCATTCATGAAGTTTTGTTGTGATCGCGTTGCATTTATGTCAAATGAAAGAGGAAGGCGAGCAACACGTGCTGCTCGTTGTGGCGTGGCTCGCTTTTATGTATTCGCGTGATGTGTGTGCTACTGTTCTTGTGTAGTTGGGAAACCATGAATGAAAGCTAAGACAGAGATGGACTGGAATGAAGGCGTAGCAGTGCCGTACACAAGAAATGTTGTTCTCAGTGCTCTGATGAATGACGCTGTGTGTTTCTCTTTGAACATTGAAATCACCAAATGTTGTACGGCACGTCTAGCATCGTCCATCATATTAACTCCAGTCAGGTTTCGCAATATTGCAATTGATGTGCTTTTCCTGTTTCACACGTACTCTAATTACGCTAATAACGTTGTGCACTGAGTCATAACTTTTGACACGACGCATGGCATGATTTGTAATTAAGGTTGCTTTTAGTTTGGCAATGTTACTGCATGTTAGGATTGTGTCACAGTCACATGGTGCTTCACAGACGCTCGAGAATTAAGTTTTAATCCTATCAAATTTGGAAATCGAGCAGGATAGCATCTGGTTAAGCGCTAATTTGTGTTGAAAATCAAAAATTCTATGCGCGTCATTGTTTCATCTTTCGTGCACACGCTCTTGTTTCTCCTTTACCTAATATTGATATCAGGCGCTGCCATGTAATAGGATTCCTGTCGAGGTGAAAGGGTTTCTGTGTACTTTGATTTGATTTTTCTGCCCACGGCACACGCCACATGTACATGGTTCCTGGAAAACGTGCCTGTCCTTTGTCCCAAACTGTTTTTGCTCAATTTGGCAATAAAAATGCTGTAATTCGTAATTTCGCAAAAAGTGACATGAAAATCTAATCAGTTAACCTTACAAAAGGATTTGGTCGTTTAGAAGACCCGGCTTGTACGACTTCAAAGAAAATCGGGTGAACGATTCGTTCTCATTCTCACAACGCAGTGGTTGCGTAATCCTCTTTGTCCTTTCGCTCCAATGTCTTTGTCGTATTTGAGCAATGAACCGTGAGGAAAATCGTCAGTCCTTGCACAGCGGGTGGTAAATTTCCTGTGGAGAAAGCATTTCTTCGGCTCGCTTTTGCTTTCACTTTCGTTCCAAAGCATTACTGTACTGTCGGCTGTTCGGTTGCAAGTTGTGGAATTTGGTCGTATTATTTTAAGCTGGTCTGCACCCGGTTGTATTCGCGATTCAATGAAATTCCTAATTGAATTGCACTTATTCCACTCTACTTCACCCTGAATTACTCTTTGAGGACAATTTGGTTGTTTTTCTGCCCCAATTCTAGATTGGGAATCTGAATTTCCAATAATTTAGGCGGGTGAAGTTTGTTTATGCATTAGAACGAAATGGAACAATAATTAAAGCCAAAAAGACTGGCAGTTTTAATCAGATTTTCTGCAAGGTCGTGTGTACGAGGTTTGATTTGCATTAATCCCCGCTAATCCATTCGTGGGCGCACTACTGCCTTGGAATGCCATCAAATTCTATTTAATCCAATAATCGGATCAAGCGACTATGAAACAACCCACACATTCACTGAGTATTTCGATCTACAGTTCTTAATTCAATTTCACACCTCGTCTGCACGCAGATTTTGACTGGATTTGAACTCTTGCGTCAAATCATTCATCTGTAAAATTGCAGCTTTGTAGCACCGTCTAATCTAGGCCTGGCCAAATCTCATTTTCCCATCCAAAGAATGTCATAATGAAAAATTAAAAATAAGTTGTCTTATGAAATGCAATCTGTCGATCCTGTTTCGAGGTCACGCCATTCAGGCGATATCAACATTATTGGATTTCACGGTTAATAATCTCGTTATGAGATTGCATCGTGCAAGAAGGCAAACTTTAAATTCTTGAGCTCTTTTACTTTGCAGCAGTACGTTATTGGCTTCAATAAATTGATTTCCCCTCGGTAACACAATATTTACCTTGGCCTTGGCTTTGACCTGAGCGCCATAAATCTAATAATTCGGAGATGCGTTCCGAAATTAGGTACCGTAAAAGTTTCAGGTACTAAATTGTTTCCGGTTGTACAGCAGGTTCAAACTGAGCACCTGGAATTCACTTAAGCTCACGTTTCATATGAACCTACTATCTTCTGGAATATTCTCGCTTTGATGCACCAAGAACACGGTAGCTTTGAAATCCGAGGCGCCATATGATACCGTAGAAAAGCAAGGCCGTACGTCCCGAGGGATTTGATTAGCCGTCTTATACATTTCAAATACGGCATGGCGAAGGCATTTGCTGCTTACATAATTTGCATATCCCCTTTCTCTTTTGTACTGAATTTCATAATTCATGTGCTGTTTCACAAATAAAATTTCTTAATATGAAGCTTGAATTTCAAGAAGCATTTAATATTTATGAAAAACAGTCGCGGCGGTGGATAGCAGATTACACTCGTCTCGATCCCTGAAGTGTTTCTGGCTCGATCCTGAAGATTGTACTTGAACTTTCTCTTTGAAGTTCTCTTGCCTTCGATTCTTGGAATTCTGTGACAAGGGAAAAGATCATTTTTCTTTATGAATTTTGACAAAGCACTCTAAGCTCGTTTCTTATCCCTTTCCAAGAAGTCAGCCCAATATCACTGTAGCCCGTTCATTTCATGTTAAATGAAGGACGAAGGATGATGAGATTCTACTAAAAAACTATAACGGACACTTGAAGAAGGCATGAAATTTTATTCTCACGGTTGTCAACTTGGCGTTTGCGTGACGAATTATGTAGGGCATGCTTCTTCCATTCATTCGATGGAAAGAATTTCTTGAGAGACTACCGGCATTCGGCTTGATTTTCAACATCAATCGAGTCCAAAGCAAGTAGACAAGCTACTGGTGCGGGGCTGGACGTTGTCAATTTCCGCTAAAGCGGTGCACAAGGTCACGAGTCAACGGGCATGTTACTCTTGATTTCTTTTATGGCTTCCTATTTCAGTGCGGCTGCAAGCTCAAATCCTGTAACGGTTGGATTTTATTTCTGCTCTTACTTCAGATCTGTCCGTATTGTCCAGTATACAGCTCAAGATTTGTCAGACCAATTTTGTGAAATGAAAGAGAACGGCTTAATGAGTACTGACCGAAATGAAAAAACGGCCCAAAACCTTGCTCACACTTGATTTGCTCTGTCTCTGGGTGTTATTGCTGGCGGCACGGGTCGATGTTAAGATCTTCTCAATCTCAGTGATTCTCGCGTTGCAGGTCTGGCCTCGGATTTCAATTATATGAATTCGTACGCAGGTTCACACGATCTTATAAACTGATCACTCTCCCCAGCCTTTCTCTTTCATGCTTCATTTTCCCTGCTTAAATTTTAGCTTCTCCTTGAACTTCCACTGCTTCATGAAAACACATCAATCTTGTTTCGTTTTTAGCGCATTTCACGTTTCACCATTTTATCTGCTTTAGGCGAAGATGTGTAATTTTCTCACCATAAATTACCCGAAAGCTTAATTCATTCGTGGCAACTTCGCGTTCTTTGCTCAGTCCGTTTCAGAGACTCAGGGCGTGGCGGCCAAGTTTGCTTCCACATGCATCCAAGGTCTTTAGTTCTAAGCCATTAAATTGTGCAACCGGAAGTGCGGTTACTGCAATCGAATATGCGTCTAGCCTGAATGGTGCAACCTGAAACAGAATTTCTCGCTAATTAAAAGGTTCAGGTCGTCGTGGAATGCAACCAGCAAGTCGTTTCGCAATCTGCAATGCGTAACGAGTGAGCCTTAGAAATACGGGATGCAGGTTATGCGTTTAGAATTCAAGAGATTGAGTTGATCATGAAAGATTGAATTGGCCTTCGTAGATTTCAAACGCTGGAAACGAACGGACGGTCCCAAACGGTTTCCTTTAATTATTCTAGAGCTCAGCGAATGTAATGCAGAGTTAATCTGAGTAATTGCGCAACGGAATGAAATACCGAACGCAAACTTGACGGCGAATCTAAAAGAATTCCCATCTCCGACTTTCGAAGATCTGATTCCTCTCTCGAATAATTGATGCTTAGCGGAGCGGCAGCACTCACTCCGAAAATAAATGAAAACTCAAACACAACTGTTTCTGCTCAATAATTTTGTGAATATGTTTATTTACAAAGCAAAGGGGCGAATAAGAAGTTTTGATCTTTATAGTTTAAACGGTGAACGCAGTCTGAAAGTTGTAAACTGAATTTTGTAAGAACAAGAATTGCAGCCGGAACGCCTGGGAAGATACAGCAAAACGACATGAAACCAAACATACAAAACGGTACAAGCTACATAAATGAATTGAAGCGTCGGTTGCTAATTTACATGGCACAGTGGCAGTGCCGCGAACTCCCGTCACTGCATTGCATGAAAATGCGTAGCGTTGCAACTGTGCATCAATTGCATCGTGTAATCTGCAATGTAATAATTATTGATGAAATTCCTGGGGTCCAACCTGATCAGTTTACTGAGTCTGACTGTCTGGGAGCCAAACATCCTGTGAACTAAATCCACGTGCCAGAAATGATAAATGATGAAATTTTCAAGGAGGAACCTGTCCCGACTGTGATTCGATTTTCATAATATTTCAGCAAAATAAAAACATGAATTTCGTTTTCATCGGATTGTTAGGGATTTAGGATGGACAAGGTTCTACGGAAGACGCAGACCGGAACAGGAACGTGTCGGCTTTAGCTTGGTTTAAGTAACTGTGTGCTATCGACTAATTCGCTGGCTCTGTTTCTCTTGTGAAACTGTTCCAGTCTGATTTTAAAATTTACGGTAAAACACGAACCACTTTGGAAAATTGTTTTGTGTGAAAACCGTGAATTAAAATCTGCAGAAAAGAACGAGCTTGCAGTGGGGAACGCAAACCGCGCGAAAGCATACGGCGTACGGCGTGCACTACTTTCTCCGTGCACCATGATTGATTCATGAAATGATCTCAATATGTCACCCTCAGAATGAGTTATTGAGTTTCGCTTACAGCGAGCGCGCCAACGACGTGAGTGGTTGTTCCTTTCTGTATTAAACGTTTCCATGAATGAGTAAGTTGCTGTAACGGACTAACGCAGTCACGAGCAGCATGTGCTCCAGACGTAGACACAGGATACAGGCTGAAATTCTGCTCAATCAATCTAGCTATGTGCAACTTCATTTTTGCGTCCCAGTTATTGACCGAGACGTAGTAGGTATTTTTGTCTGGGATAAGGAAATGGCTTCCCGTAAATATGAATGGATTGTTTATGTATGTTCGGCAGCTGCGTAAGGGTTTTATTTTTAGATTCTTCCAAACCTATATACATCTGAAACGCATTGTTCTGGTAATCTCATATTCTGCTGGTGGCAGTATTGGTGATGGATTTGGGCTTTTGTGATGTGCGCATATTTCGCGATCCGGTATTTCGTCTGCCTTGCCATAAGTAGGTTAAACTAACAGCGCCATGAAGGAAGTGGGAATGCTTCGCAACAATCTGTTGTAAAATTTGTTGGATGCTTTTAGCATGCGACAGGAAGAGAGAACCGCGCTGCTATTAAGACAACTCGATGGCTTTAGGGGAAAGCAATCTGGCATCTAACTCGTGTAGAGAGCTTGTTTAGATCGTAATGAAATGTGAAAAGAATGTAAATGTGCGGAATACCTTGACGTATTTCTTTATGAGTTGTGATCAGCAGCATTCTTCACCGCTTTCGGCAAAAACGTGAGATTCTGACGACAATTTGTCTTTGAATCTTGTACAATAAAGCGATGGTTCAGATGACCCAAATAAAATGCATTGTGCATAAGTAACGTAGAGCTTTAGTTGATTACCAGTGTTGGCCTGGCCTGGGCCTGGCCGTTCCGATGGCAAGGATGATCTGGAGAAAGGGAACGGAAGGAAAGCAGCAAGTGGGCGAGGCAGCGGGATCGTAGGTGTCGTAAAATACGTAATGCCATTTCCAGACAGACAGACAGCGTTACTTAATACTCGAGACCAGCTGAGTGATTGTAAGCACTTATGCAATGTCTTGTCTGGCAGTTGAGAGGCCTCAGTTCCCTGCTGGATGGAGAAAGTTTCGATGTAGGACGCTAGTTTCCTTTGTTATTCTCTTCCCTGCAGTGTAATGCACTTGTACATCCTGTGGTTTTAGTGGAACTAAAATGCGAAAAATGGAACGCATTCTTGTACTTGCATATTCTATTACGGTAATAGAATATCTATTTTTTGTTCGGTTCAACGAGTCCGGATCTTCTGCATTGCCTTGCCTAAAAATCTAGGCCAAACATTTCCGATTTCTCTTGAATGATCATTCTTCCTCAGCCTAAAAACAAGATCCATGGATTTATCCGCAGCAATTGATTGCAACTGTGAAAGAAGCCCCCAATGCAAGCCTGAATGAAGAATTTGAACCAAGAGTTAAATAATTTAGTGTAAAGTTTCGCACGCATGGACATTTATCCCTGAAATGTTAGCTTGGCTCAGTTCATGAGACCACAAGTGGTTTTCTCCAGCAATTCACATCAAAGTCCATGTCACGTTACTGCTATTCCTTCATTCGTTCGTCTCGCCATTGTCATTCTCATGTGGTCATGTCTGCCCCATTTCAGGAATCGACCGACCTTCGACTACTTCACACTGCCACAGAATAGAGCAAGAGCAAGGCATGAATTTTGGATGATATTGTGCAGGGACAAATCTCTCTGCAAGCCATCCAGACGTTTGAAGTCTACTATTCGCACGATTCTGTAGTCCCACGCCACGCATTTCTCTGTGTCCACCGGTCCGAGATGTTTAATCAAGCTCATTAAATATTTGGCTCGTACTTTAGCCTGTGTACCACGGTCGCCTCTCAGTCTTTTAGTCATTGGTGGCTGATGCAGAGCTCTTTCGTTCGCTCGTTCTTTGAAGGTTTACAATAAACACGAAACTTGATAGCGTAAGCAACAGTATCGTGCGTTTGCTTTCGTGTCGTTTCCGCCAAATGAATAAATACGTCACGAAAGTTTATCGTTTACACGCGACAAACAAAACGACGTCATCTCTTGTGTTGCCGGTTGCTGCTAATGCATAGGAACCCATTTGCAGGATTGTTGACGGGAAAGTCAATGCGCAATGGCACATTGTGTACACAAAAAGAATTAATTAACTTGCCATTTAGCAACCATCTCGGAAAAAACATGTCTCTCGTTATGAAACTTGAGGTACGCTTTGTAAGTACGCCTCCGCGACTGATTGCTTCTGCTTTCTTCCCACGAGGGACTTTACTCGCCCGTGCACACTTGCAGGTAGCCAAAAGCCTTTCATACTCGTGATTGAATTTCCATCGAAATGGGGCACGTTGTGCCATATTTTGCTTTTGTGGGTTGAAGTAATCCCAAAGATCTAAGAAGATCTTCGTAAATCCACCTCCAACGCTCCGTGTCCGTGACTACCGCCATACTTTCGCTTTTACCCGTGCGGAGCGGGCGGTCGACCTTCAGGTCCACAAAAAATAATGATAACAACGAAGTCAAGCATGTTTTCATACGTAGAATATTTATTTGTGTTTCAAAACCCACACGCACACTGCAGCTCTGGCGCACTCCACGCCATAATAAAGTTTTCTGATCCATTTTTTGTATCCGCGCCCGAAGCTCGTGGCTGCTGGGTCTGCCCAACTAATCCCTCTTCAAGCCATTCAAGCATCCATCCTCCTAAAACCAAAAGACCATACACCACTTTTCCTGCTTGCTCAGTTAGCGGCTAAGTGCTCTCTAAATTGATGACCTATATTATATTTGTGTCTGCCTACTCCTGTGACTATGTCAATCGTCGGCCACCGGGCTCGTGTCCTGATTCATTAGGTTTGTGTTTCATCGCACGGTACCTTTGGAACGTATGGAAGTATGGAGTTTTTGCTGTGAAGTTCAGCGTTTAGATTATATGTTATCTGGAAATAGTCTCCGTCGGCCTTCCCATTTGATGATTTGTCAATTCTCGTTCGCCTGGGACGCATGACTATGCACAAGGTTGCAAATTATTAAGGCCACAGCCAGAAATTCATTACATCAATGCTAAGCCATAAATTCATATGCGCATTGTTTATATTTACACATTTGACAACCTTGTTTGAAATGTCATTTACGACTCCGCTCGTATTTGTTCAGCGTCACACCAGCACAAAGCACTCCTTTGAATTTAATCTCCGGTATTAATTGCTATACGTGCGCCTGTGACGACGACTGTAATTTAAAATTTGATGGAGCATATCAAAAGCTGACACAGTACGTCCTAAATAGGTTTAATTAAAAATTTTGCTGCGCAGTTAATTAATCCCGTGTAACCTTTGGTTTTGCAGACCAGCCTGAAGGAAGGGTATCTCATGAAGCAGACGTCATCGTTTCAGAGGTGGCACCGACGGTACTTCAAAGTGAAGGGTCATTGCCTCTTCTACGCGAAGAATGAAAAGGTGAGTCCGAAATTCGCTACTTTCATCGGTTAAAATCCGTTTATCGGGCGTTTTTTAATGCCTGAGATCCATGCGTTGGAAGTCAAAATTGACAAAAGCCAATAGCCAACCCGGTTTATCACCCTGAACATACTCCAGTTGTTGAGTTCAGTAGAAAGCTTGTAACATTAATCTTATCTGACACCGCGTCGCAGTAGTCTATGAATTTTCTCCATATGTACTACGCAGTATTTATACGAGGAGATTAATGTCCAATTTCCCAATAATAGATTGTTGGTTACACCACACTATTTATTATTTGCATATTCAAAGTTCGCCGTAATGGAAACTTTGACCTTTCTGGGCACATTTTTGCTACACAGTACATTGACTAGAGTGCACTATACTTTATGAATACAAATTATTCGTATCCTGACAAGCGAAACCCGGCTACATTTTACCGGGATTATTAATAATCGCCCATATTAACGTTTTAATACCACCGCATCTTATCGCGAGTTTGTTGCTACTTTTGGGCACATACATAGTTTGTAAACAGACGTCGTCCGACTCGGCGGGCTGTCTCACATATTTACTATCAACATGAAAAATGAGGCAAAACCGACTGCGAATGGTTTGGAAGCTACAGCGTCATCGCGTTGGTTGGAAACGGGATTTCACTTTAGATTCGCGTTCATATTTTTTATTAAACTTTTGACGGAGACTTTCCTTTCGTGATTTATAAAGGTGGACTAGGTCTCATCAGGAAATATCGGCGTGTTTAATGTGACGAAAGCCATTTAATATTCACGCTCACACCGCACCATGCATTTATAGGAAGTAATTTCGTTCGACGCGGCGTCTCAGAAAAAGTCGTTTGTATATAAACGGCAATTCAGAGCCGACCGACCACAGTAGACGAGAGAGAAAGGTAGCAGGAAAAGTCGTATTAGTAATAGAGTCATATGCCTTAGCATACAATATTGGGCTCCAAGTTGTAGTAAGGTAAAAAAGGAAACTCGTGTTCGGTTCTGCAAACCAGAAACCACTTGCGCTTCATTACTTGATTGAGACACAACGTGCGAGTTGTCTTCGTTCTGCTCAGAACCAAGCGACGCGCTTTCTCTTTGTTGGCACGTCGCACCAAGTGAGACTTTTCTTATTTTCTTCATGTTGGTTGTGAAGTGAATTTCGAAATGAGCTAAAATCAGTTCAAAATGACTTGGACCTGTTTTCTGCTTGTTGTGATTGAGTTATTGTAAAGTGGACAGTTCAAATATGAAGAGGACGTCGAAGTCAACGTAATTCTCATCTCCACGAGTCAGCTGTTCAGTCATTAACACCGTGAACAGCGAAAGCTGGCCTTCAACCAACAAAGCTGGTGAGCGAAATCCTCCTTGCGTTTTGTTGGTCAGGCATTTGTAGTGATTCATTGAAGTGTACGATCTGCGTACGTCATACGAGTCACGCCAGTTCGAATTCGAAATCCAACTCGTATATTCCACGTAGATTGACAAGTATTTACACATTTAAACTTTTAATAGCTCCTGGCATTCAGTATGGTGATTCCAAGAAAAACTCAGCACGTATCAGCTTGATTTCTCTAGTGAAGCCTGTGCATGGCGTAGTTAAGGAAAGATCAGTTTCATTGCATCGTACAAATTGATCATTAGTAATACAATGCATGGGTTTCTTTCCCCAAACTTTAAGCACAGAAAAGTCAGGACGACTAAATAAAGATGCACTTGTGCGTATTCAACTTTCGGGTCCTCTTACACTAAGTGACAGTTTAGTGTGGTCCAAGGAAGAAAATCTCGGTCGTTTCTTTTGAGATGGTGAAAGATGACGAATCATTAAAAAAAAAAGAAGGGGACATGAAATCTGATCCGGTGCGCGAGGGCAGGAGAAGACCGGAAAGTTCTTTCCACGTTTCTACCGCTCAACCGCGAGCTGATATAAGTTCATTGTTCAGTCGCAAAAGTTAATAGTGGGTAGAGTCGCGGGAGGATGGTTTAATTTGGTGAAACCTGAGAGAAAATGAGAAACATAAGGACAATTCAACATGAGGATTGCATTTTGCGTACTTTATGTGTTGCGTCGTATGGAGGCGTTCAGGCTTTTACGGTAGTACCTGATTGCGGAGATTTACAGGCAAGAAAGTTAATAGACGCTTGACGCTATATCTGTTGAACTACTTTAATGGTCTTGCAATTATTCAAGAGTTGAATATGCTCGCTAGCGGTTGCTGTTCCCTACTGCTTGTATTTATCGATAACATCGTCGTCGGAAGCATCCGCTTCAATTTCCTGGAACAGACAATGTTTGCGTGTGGACTGACGGACCGAGACTTGCTTTCTAAAATAGGCAGCATTTCATGCACTTGCATGCAAATTCGTGAATTTGCAATTCGCTTGTCCTACCCGTCCAACCTCCAAGCGAAGCGCCAGCCACGCGAACTTTGATCAAATAAATACATAAATGATTTCACGGAAACAGAAAAGAACTGTTTGTCTGATTGCAATCCACTTTGCATGCGCCGTGCTCCCGTATGCAAAACTTCCACTTGCGACTCGGTACTCGAAAGAGCTTTTAGCGATTTCACTAGAAAATCAAAAAAAAGAACTGTGAATAAGCGAATGCGATTTTTTGCGTTTCAAATTGCGCAGAGCATGTTACACTGTTTACCATTTTGCTAAAACTCAAATATGAATATTCAAGAACTTTTCTTCGCTTTCTTTTCTTTTCTTTTTGAGCGTCTTATTAGCTGAAGCTTTTCTGGTGTGTTCTTTAGTTTTTACAATTTACTGATTTCTAGCGTTGTTCACGCATTCTGAGCAATCATGTCACGCTCTGTTGAGTGGACTTTGTTGTGTTGATGTATTGACAGTCTGTCTCGCCTGTCAAGAAGCTTCGCGACAAGAGTCAAGGTTGGCCTTGTGCTTGTTGTGACAATGACTTGAGTATTTGAGTCTACATTATTAACCTAATTGAATAAGCTCAGTTAAGACCAGTCGCTGCTGGCTTCAAAGACTGAATGCATTTTACTGTTTTCTAAGCAAGCTATTTGATTTTGACTGTCAGATTTACTCAAGCTTTCGATTGAGACTTTAAGTCCTTGCAGGGTTGTAATGCACAAATCCAATTCGTCCTTGACTGACTGACTGACGCATTTTAAGTGGAAGCTGGGTTTGTTGTAAAAGTACCAGAGCTCCAGCTATTTTTTTAAAAATTGGGTCTCGATTCTTTAAACATGCCACGCAACGACTACAACGTTGCATGACCTCAGAGGGCAAGTTTGCTTGACAGCTTAAAGGCAACAATAAGAAAAGTTTTGAGCAAGTACACGAAAGTTTTATATTCGTAAATTCGTGCTAAGCGTGTCCCTTCTGAACCGAGCTCTTGCGCAAACATTGTGCTAATTCGCATATTCCCACACATTTCGAGGAGCGGCAATTTCCAAGATCGCTCTCCTCGCGAGTTGCGAGTTGTGACTTTCTTTTCATTGCTTTTTACTAGTGTGGACACGGTTTTACTGTACACGGATTTATTATTTTGATTATTTGTCTTTGTACTCTTTGTGTGCTTGTCACCCATAATAAAATATGTAAAAGATTTACAACGTAGACTGCCGCATGCTGTCTACATTTCATTTCTTGTTTTTCTGCTCCTTGACTTTGATGGATGTATGCCGTGTTTGTAGTATTGTAAAGTTGTGACAGTAAAAATTTATCTTGGATCGAGCTAGGAGACTAAAACTACAAGGAGTCACAATAAAGCAAAGCAACGTTTATGTATTTTGATGCTGTACAGTGAATGTGACATAAAATGAAGGTCCAAAACGTAAAACGATGCGACAGTCGTCTTAAAGCAAGAGAGAAGGCGAGCACTTGCTTAGCGCTCACCGAATTCGCACTCCAATAGCTGGACTGCGTACTACTTTCATAAATCCGCTGGATTACACGCGAGTATGATTACCATACATTTATAGCACGCTACTCCGGATGAAAATATTTATGAGAATTTCCGAGCAACTTTTCTTTTTTGTCTTTGCTTCCCAATGAGCCCGACCGACCCAATTGGAACTTTGTCCCGTGTGCCGCCAGAAAAAGTTGTCTCATCGTATAAACTCATCACAGCTTTCCGTCCTGGTTTCGCGTGCGTTTATGAATGAGAGCGGCAGAAGTTTCGGGACTTTTATGCTCGGGTCCGTGTGAGCCAAAGGTGAATGTACCAGTTCGTGAAGTGCCAGTGATCTACTTTCGTGTTCTGCGCACAGCTTTACTTTTCTTATTACAAGTGTTATATTATCAGGCCTATTTTCATATGCAAACGGAAGTTATCAAGACAACTCTTGAAATAGGATGATGATATATACTATTTTTAGAATCACAAACACGGGCCATAGAATTCATTGCAAACATGCGAGCCGAGGCTCAGCCTCGCTCTGCGTTTTCTGTTCACTACCATCTTATGGTCGCGGCTACTTTATTCGATGTTGATGGTTATGTTTACGCTCAAGTGTTGTGTTACGGGAGTTATAAATTGAATGAGGTTCTTGCCGTGGCTGTCGCAGCTCGGAGGCAGTAGAAAGGGATTAAGGAATGACGGCCCATTTATCACTTTTATTGTCACATCAAAAGTGTAGTCTGAGAAAGTCACTTGTGCGACCATGCTTCTTGGAACTAGAATTAGGTCCTGACTTCTAGACGACGGACGGCGGCTGCCTTGTCTGGCTTCTCCCATCGTTTCAAATCCAGAGACGCAGTACGACTTGACTCATTTCTCTTTTAATGGAAGACCAACATATGACAATGATTTACGTGAAAACGTGGCTTATTTTCGTATTTGCGTCCTGTAAGGCGAAGGTGACCTGTCCTCCGTCTGAATTCGGGCCAGACGCGACGTATGGAAAAATTCTGGACAATGCAGGAAATTGTACTCATGCTTGAAGGAATGTGAAACGTTATTTTAGTGACGTGGACAAGTTATCAAATGTTCAGCATTTGCTAATCCTCTATCCACCTTTTGCTTACTGTATGAATATGAATAGACAGGAAAGGCAACCGAGGATTTATTTGTTTACTCAGTACAGCACAGCAGACATTTCTGCGTCTATTCAGGCATTCAGTTGAGATCCACACAGACCATTAAGCGGTGATGTGCTCAATCTCAAAGTCAGGTCAATCATTACTGAACACGTTGAGTCTTTGCACCCACTAACATTTTGCTTTTATTTTTGTCTATTTTCAGGCGCAAATCTTTGATGAGATCTCGTTGACGGAGCTGACAATCGCTGAAAGTTCCTCCAAAACTTTCAAACATTGTTTTCAGGTGAGTGCTTTCTTGTTTTTTGGTTTTGAGTTCCGGGAAGTTGCTATGATGAGTAAGCGCGACCACGATTCCACGTTCACGGGGTGACGTTGGCTCATTTCCCACGCGTTGTGATGTCGCGTAAGCGGCTTTCTCCGTCCTAATGTTCAAAGCTCGATTTGGGAGCAGGCGTTAGCTATTAATAAACAAAGCATTTGGAATTATGGACGAGCGCAGGTCCTGAGCTTGAAGCGGCCCTAACCGCCTCTCTTTTGATTCGGGGAAATGCGTTCCCGAGTGGCAAAACCTTCACTTTACTTTCTCTTTCTCTCCTCAGCATTCAGATCCGCTTTTACCCAAATAAATTGCAACTAGTTATAATCCCTAACTGTTCTGTTCTTAACAACTAAACGAAATGGTTGATGACAAAATAAAAATAAAATCCAAATGTGCATTCGGACTAGGGCTTAACAGGACGTTTCTTTTCATTGTCTCAACTTCCTTCATTACTTTCCTCCTTGGCTGCACTAACTTTCTCTGGTTCGTCGTTCGTCCCATTATAAGCGGATTAGAATGTCCATCATTGTAATAAAAATTTAGTTTGAGGATTTTTATTGGAGTTGGAAGAAATAACCGTAAACTCCACTGCGCAAGCCTTTTAGTACAGACAACCTCAAATACGTAAGGTAGCACGTATTCTCACGAGGAATTTACGACCTGTCTAAATGGGTTGTGTCGTGAGACGTCTGGAAACGGGACGACCAACTTCATTTAATTCATTTTGCCAGGAATGCGATTAGATGTCCAAAAGTGGGGTAATAAGTTTCTACTTTTCGTGATGACACGCTATGCACTGTCTTGGCCTGGTGTGGCGGCATGGGCAGTCCGGGCGAAGCCACTATCTTCACTTATTGACGTGATTTAATTGAGTATCTGGATGCACTCAATGTAGGTCTAGCCCGATGCTCGATATGGCACAGAGAGAAGTCCTGATAAAGGCAAAAGTAATGGAGAAAGTTTAACTCCGCGCATCGCTCTAATACGAGTTAAAATTACTCAAGTTAGAACTTGGCGTGCTGTAATCTTATTTAATTAGCGCCTGGATCTATTTCTGATTAAGCCGATTTTCACAACACTTTGCTTGTAGTGTAGTTCCGTATACACGGATGACAAGTTAGCTGAATTCAGTTCTGAGGAAAGATTATGGCAACTTAGATCATTGCCTCGCCGGTCTTCGACTTAGCCGTTAATGAGAAACTGGACTTTCGCCTTTTTAGGTTCGTGGAATTCAAGTATTTCATCGGAAACGGCTAATTTGATTTTAAAAGCGTTTAATTCACATGACAAGTAAAAGTTCTACAGAGACTTGCAATTGGAATTTCAATCTCACACAGTCAAAACAATTTCAAAGTGCGTCACTGCTTTCTCTGGAAGAATCAACTTATCATTGGGCAGTCAGTTACAATTTATTACTGTCGTCTGCAGTGAAAGAAACTGCAGTGCAGGGTAGATTGAAAAAGAAATGATTCTTGGCATGCACTGCCTTCAATTTAATGTTTAGAACTGTTAGAACTTCTAAGCAGTAAAGATTGGTTCTGAGAAGAGGTTGTATCATTCTAAAGCATTTAGCGAAGCAATACGCTCGGTTTGAGTATTGCCCTTCCCGAAGCAATAATCGTATTACTCGTTCTTTGATCCTCCAAGTAAAGACTTTATTACCATAATTGTGTGCTCAAAGAATTAAATGATACCGCATTAGCATTTAGGAGGGAGGAAGAAAGTTTGGTGGGTTACTCTAATTATTTTATCACCGAAGTTTGAAAGGAAGAAATGATCCGCAATTATGCTCATTATGGATTTCATGCCCGCAATGAGATACAAGACGAAAGCAGCTTATAATAAGTGTAATGGGTCAGTCAATAGAGCTTTGTAAGTAAAAGCACATTTACATTTATTTTAAGACTCAGAGACTCAAGAGCTTATCTCTTGTTACTCAACATCAAACGGACAAACTCTTAATATCTCTTCAGGTTTTGAAACGTTTAAATGAGTTACTGATCAGGAACAGTCACACAAATCGAAAAGGACATAAAAGCTTCAGTAATGGAAGTTGTTGTACGCAGACTTAACCCTGAGCCCTCGTTTATAATTCAGTGTATCTTTTAGAAATCTTTGTTAAATTATGCATCCAAGATAAACGTTCCGAGTCAACTTGGCGATAGAAAGGGTTTCACCACACAGGCACACTTTTCACAGGGCGCACGTGGAGCCTGCTTTTCTTTGTGATGTTTTCATCGTGACACTGACCATGGCATGGCTTTGCTGTGGCCAAACCTGTCAAACCATCTCCACGGGCACAATTTATGCTTTATTGCGTATTGCGCTGTGATGTGCGAATACCAAAAATCGCCTCATTTACGGAGAAAGCAGAACAGAACTGTAGGAACAAGAAATTGTGCCTTGCTGGGCTCTGCTTGTTTGAATTGCACACTTCGAATCACTTTGCCTGGTTGTGTCCTCTTATTGCGATATTTGCCACGACCCTCAAATTATGACACATAATCACGCAATCGCTTTCTCCATATAAATAAAGGCAAAATGTATTTCTTGTCCTGCTTATTCTATGTGCAATTCGCGATTCTTCTTGTAATGCCACGCCATTCACGGTATCACGGTATCGTGTTATGTATGCACTTTTAGATTTATGCGTAGGATTAATACTCCTCATTGCCACAAGCGCGCTCGTGCCCCACGCCACATAATGCCGCTTCATTCTCATTCTGTGTCAAGGTAGAATAATTGATGAGGTGCTTTCTCAATGAGCCCTCGTATAACTTTCTCTCGCATATTTCGAAATGCCGTCGGATAGGATTTGAGGCCGACCTGCGGTCAGAGTGTCAAAGGCATATTTCACTCCGTTTTGGGCTGGAAAATTGGATAACGATAAATCGATAATGTCTTGTGCCTGTGATGGTCATTTTGAGAGCTCATCCTCCACACCCACCTTCGATTTTTGACTAAATCACGTCACATGAATATTGAATACTGAACAACAGACAACGTCGTTGCACTAATGAGCCGTGGGAATCGAGAAATGCTGACAGCTTCCATTAATTTTGTTATAATCGTAGCGAAGCGTGGGTTCATGTTTTTACTTTTTTTGGCGTATCTCTGAGATTGAGCCTAGTAGAACGTTAAACGTATGAGTGCCGAAACTAAAGAACAGTGATCCAACAGTCCAAGTATTAGTTTGGGAGCTCTGGCACTGGATTTTCCTTGTAATGCTCTCAGAGAACTGGCCAAGGACGAATTGCTTAATTGCATACAGTGATGAGGTCCTTTGTTATTCCACGAGGAGCCTTTGTTTTAAATTGGATAAATAATTACATCTCAGACAACACGACGTGGGATTATTATTTACTTTCACTACTTGATTTATGGACACGGCCAACAATCTAGAAGAGGCTTTCCTCTCACCAAGCACCAAGAGCGATAATTTTCAGACATCTTACAGGAGAAAGTGTTACTTTCAGCTAACAAAGATTCATTCTCAGACGTGCTTTGCTTTCGAAGCAGATCTTAATGATGATAAATTTGTATTACGTGTACACTTGACGAGAGCAAAAGTACTTGAGCAAGTTTCATTGTTTCTCCTCAGTATGTTGAGGAGACTGCATGATTTACTGCCGAACTCGGCTCCTCGTTTACTTTTGAATGATTGCTTGATTACGGCTGCGACTACAATTGTTTCTTCCGGCTGTATCGTGCTGAAGCGCTCGTTTTCCACGCTTCAAGTTCTGCTTTTGAATTGTTGCCAAAATTGGAACTTGATGAGTTTTCCAAGAATAAAGAGCAAGAAAATGATGGATGGAAAGAATTCTGATGCAATCTTCATCTTCGCAATGTTTATAAAAATAATATTGCTACAATCGCTGAAGTAGGCCACTTCAACTTCTGAAATTCTGAACAAGCCGAAGCAGCTAGTTCAGCTCACTTCATTATTTCGGGCCGAATTCCTTTCGACAACTTTTCCTTTAAATTTTTACGCTGACTTTTCTCATGGCAGAGATTGTAGAAGAGAAGAGACAAAAAGGTTTTATTCTGACTCGAGCTCGATAAGGCGTGTCAAAAGACAATGCGCGCATTTGACTTCAGGACAGCATAAAATTATAACAGTTTAGTCAATCTTTTGTTGTAGTTTATTGTGTAAAAATACATTCAATATTCCCTCATTTTCTTTCTTTGTGACGGCTTGTTGCGACGAGGAGTATTCTATTCAAGTAATTCAACCTCTTCAACACGGTCGGACAAAGACTAGTGTAACTTTTTAACGAATTGTCGAATTCCTGAGAGGGAGCAAGCCTATTATTTGGCAGCAAGCTACGCTAGACGCCAAACTGACACAAATCAGAATTACTCATTGACGGGCTCTCTTTACTCTTGTCGGATTTCCACGGTTTTAATAAGACATTTCATGGAGCTCGACTCTTGTGTGAAAAGAGAAACTTCACTGTGCCAGTTTGCACGTGCCTAAAGGCGACTTCTCACTCCTTTTACCATTTGCACTGCGCAAATATTTTAGAAATTCTCCAACTGAAATTTTATTAACCCCGAACGGCCTTTCATCTTTCCAATAAGGAATTCCTCCCGAGGCAATTGTGGAGAGCATTCAAATATTAAATGCCGAATTCCGCCGTATTCGTGTTCAGGATTCGCCTTTCCTCCTCGACCGCTTGCTTTCTCCGCGGCATTTTATTTTTATTCGTGACATTCTTCACGTACTCAAGTCATCCCACGGTCTCCTTTTTATTTTATTAGGTAATAACTCCTTATCGAGTTCTCATGTTAGCGGCGGAGTCACGCAGTGTAATGAATGAATGGGTCCACGCAATTCGTGCAAGTGGTACAACTGGTCCTACTTTTTACGAGGTAAGGTCGCCCGACGGAATGCCCACATTTAATGCGCGGCGCGTCGTCGCTCGTATATTACACTTAGTTGGCTTTGATACTCAAGATTAAAGACCGAAATTAATTCATATTCATGGCTGTTTGTTTGTGGCAGGGAACTGACTCGTCCGCTAGTTTGTTGACTGGCGCTACCGGTGCTCACGTCTGGTACGCAACTTCTCATGCTCGGCCAACATACTGCAATATTTGTCGTGAACAACTCTGTGGTAAGTCACTGACGCATATTTCCTGGGATTTGTAAGATACTGACTGATTCACCGAATTCTTGGAGTCTGAGCGTAACAAATCAAGTGAATAAAGTCTGTTGGCATACTCAGGCGAACAGCAGGTTTCATCAGCACAGATTCTATTTCCCGTGGGAAATAAAAGTCTATCTTGATTCAAGTTGCACACTTGCATACTTTAATCATCACAAAGTAGCAGCAGAGGCGGTGGCAGTATCAGTAGCCGAGTAGTCCATCATCATGCCACGCGAAGCTTAAACTATTTCCCCGTCGTTTTCCGACAAATGTAAATATTGAATAATAAAAATGGTGCACTCGAGCGTCGGGCCGTATATGTATGGGAATGGCTGAAGCTTTTTATTTAAATTGATACCACTTGAATCGTCTAGCCTCCATCATCGACGTGCACGCAATCAAACTCGGGCAAACAAGCAAATTCATGCACCAGCATAAATTAATGCGCTAGTGATGGTTAACAATTTATTAGCATGGATGACGTATGCGGAGTGTCCGTCAATCGTACCAATAGAGTCGCGCCAGTCTAGAATTCGTCTGACCCAAGATTTTTTCCTTGTAGGAGTCACTTCACAAGGCCTCAGCTGTGAAATCTGCAAGTTCAAAGCTCATAAGCGGTGTGCGGTGAAAGCACCCAACAACTGCAAATGGACAACGCTCGCATCGATGGGAAAAGAGATAATCGAGGAGACGGATGGGG
The DNA here is from genome assembly GCA_009869945.1 of Mesaphorura yosii. NCBI lineage: Eukaryota > Metazoa > Arthropoda > Collembola > Poduromorpha > Tullbergiidae > Mesaphorura > Mesaphorura yosii. Next base: position 78,050 of record WIXG01000097.1, read on the forward strand.
TAAGTTGAGACATGACTCTTGGAACGAAAGAGTCGAGAAAACACAAGCAACCGACGTTTTTGTGATTCTATCCAGTCCTTATCACTACCACACCAGTGGCTCGAGGGAAACCTGCCAGTTCACTCAAAATGTGAGGTGTGCGAAAGAACTTGTGGATCTGTGCTACGGTATGACTCGTCCTTTTATTAAAGTCCAAAGCTGATGATTGCTGCACACCCTAATTGTTATGATCGGACGTTCCAGGTTGCAAGACTTTCGCTGCCTTTGGTGTCGAGCCACAGTTCACACGGGCTGTCGGCCAATTTTCACCAACAAATGCCCGCTCGGTCGTATCAGCGTTGTTCCTCCGACTGCCCTCCACACAGTTGGTAAGGATGACTATAAAAGGAAATTCATCTGAGCAGGGCAGATGTTTAATAAATTATGTTTTCCTGTTTTTCACAGGAAGTGACGATGCCTGGGAATCCTCACGTGCTTTAGTTGGTTGCTCTCCTTTGTTGGTCTTTGTGAATTCCAGATCAGGTTCGAAATAACTTGAACAAGAAATTCTTGTCGCTGACCAGACCAGCAAGATCAAAAGTATATGACTTTCTGTTTTCAGGTGACCATCAAGGAATCCGCTTTCTTCGTAGATTTAAGCAACTTTTGAATCCGGCTCAAGTATTTGATTTAATGAATGGAGGACCTCGACTGGGTCTCCAATTATTCCGGCATTTTGAGCCATTCCGGATATTAGTCTGTAAGTTCATTGAAGTCCAGAAATAGTTGCATACTCGGTTAAGCACGTTGTAACGCAAGGGTCCGTGTTTGTGTGTTCACGAAGGTGGTGGTGATGGTTCCGCTGGCTGGGTTATGAGCGAGATTGACCGTCTAGACATGCATGTAAGAATTGCTGAACTAAATGAACCATGAACTGTTTATTGACCGGAACTCATGCAATTTCTTGACTTTGTTTGCAGAGGCAGTGCCAAGTCGGGATTCTGCCTCTCGGCACTGGAAATGATTTGGCTCGTGTACTCGGTATGAAATCTCTGCTCCATCCGTCCAAGTACCACACGTACACGTGACCAGAAGGCGCTAACGGACTGCTATAATTTATTCAGGTTGGGGCGCTAGCTGTGACGATGACACTCACTTACCAATGCTGCTGGAGAAGTACGAAAAGGCTACCACAAAGATGCTTGATAGGTAAATAATTGCATTCCCAGCCATGATAATGATCTCGAAACGACTGTCGTCACGTATGTAAACGAGGGCAACTGCCCTCTCTGCTAGACTGCAGAGCAAATATTATTCCAAGTCCCAAGCACGTTATTTCGTAATCAGCAGATCTTGATCAAGCGTGCTGCTGTTTTAGGTGGAGCGTGATGACATTCGAGCGAGGCGTGATTCTGAAGCCTGCATTAAATCAAGATGTCAGCCTCCGGGAAAGTCGCACGAGCAATAAACCTCAGATCGCCGAGTATGAAGACTCCGTTGTATCTCATCTGCAGAACATTCTTCAATCAGACCAGCATCAAACTGTCATTACATCGGCCAAGTAAGCCTTCGCCTGATCCTTTTCGTTTCCTTTATGGATTTTAAATCCCGTCAGGCTTTTCTATCATGTCCGTTCTCTGAACAATATCTAAACATCATGGAACTACATTTTCTCTGTTTGTGAACTATAGCCTCTTCTAAAGAAATTCTTTCCATCAGATCAGAACAATTTTCTTCCATATTTCTATGAAATGCCTTGCCCGTAGACTGCCTGAGCCAGGCAGGTACTTGTACTCTTAATAACAGTTCTGAGAACGGAAGAGTGCCCAGAGCTAAGCCACTTTAAAAAAATTAAAACTTCTAGGAGATTTAAGCTCGTGCCTTCAAAGTTCCGCCCTTGCGAGAAGGCCAGCCATCTGAGTTTTAACAGTAGACAAACTTGTTTAAAATTTAATCTTTCAGTCTTTTGCATTTTACTAGCAAGTTTTAATTTCGCATGCAGTTACAAGAACAAAATTTAGCTTCATTTGGTGTAGAATTCTATCTTTAGAATTATGAAGTTTCACATTTTGAAAAGAGCTAAAGCTAAAATTTCGCATATTCAAAAAGTCGACTGTAAAGAGTTCAGCTCCTGTTTATTATTCAGAAACTTTTGTGGAAGATGACGTTATGATGATGCCCAACATTTTACACGGAATGCTCTCCGGAAAAGATTATGGAACTCGGCTTTTCTCTCTTCTACTAGGGTTCTCTGTGAGACGGTTCGTGACATGATTTGCAAGATTGATGCGTCGCCGTCAAATGACTCTGAGATTGATGAGAAGTGTGCCGCACTGACTCAGAAATTAAACTCTCTTCTGCAGACTCTGAATGAAGAAACTGAAAATTTCACAAACGCTTCTGATCAAGATGAATCAGATCTCCAGGTATGCGAAACAAAAGAGGATAATTTAAACGCGTGTTACCACGTTCACTGATGTTCTTCTTTCTGACTAGGAGGAGCAGAAAATAGTTTCACACCCGGCCGGGACTGACATCTCACTAAGTGAGCAAGCCATTGAACTTGCGCCGACGTCACCTCCTCCGAAGGTGACACAGTTTCGTCGACGGGATACTTTAATGTCTCGCGCCAACAGTCTCAAGAAAGCTGTTCGCCAAATCATTGAGCATGTGGAGAAAGCACTGGACGAGCAAACGACTACAACACCAGTTGTTATAGTTCGTCCTCTCTCACTGGACGTTGAGCGGCCAATATCACAGGACGAAGTATCAAGCAACCAATTCAAAAGTGGGGAATACGAGAAAGGAAGCGGGACCGACTTGGCCAAAGTAGTGAGCCCAATTGATCCACACATTACGCTACCAGCGCCAACTCCATTTGCGGATCAGTCCTTGCTACTGAAATCTGCTTCACTTATGCAAAACCTGCCTCCCACCGAAATAATAGATGACTGGTCAGAAAGTAAAGTTCTGAGAGATCATAAGCAGTCTGAGAAGATTGAATTTCACAGAACGGCGAGTATTCGTTCGAATAAAACACAGCCAATCAAAATAGAAGTGGATAGCCCTTCCACCTCCTCACCTACGCGCACTCCAATGTCTGAAATGGCAGATTTGCTTTTAGTAGAAAGTGACATGTCCAGCAGTGCCACCGCGGAGGAAATGCTTCTGTTTGACAAGGCTTCCTTATCACCACCACAAGCATCAACGACATATTTAACTGTTCCAAATTCTGGGCCAAGTTCACCGAATACTCTATTGGGAAGCTCGAGCAGTAGCAACAACAGTAACAACCTCTCACGAGGAACGAGTCCTCGGGCGTCGCGTCGTGTCTCAATGGGTTCCATTTACACGCCTTTGGAGGTCGAAATTCCAAAAAGTCCCAACGCGAAGCATTCGATATTTGAGCTGCCCCTGGACTCTCACTACTTCTTGTCATCGCCTTCGTCTCTCTCGAATTCACCCAGCCCAAATAAATCGCTGGATCAGAAACGAAAGACTCTTCCGATTGTAAATCCGTTGGTCAGTCATCCACAGTGGCCATTCAATAGTCCGTCGCCGGGGAGTGGCATCGTGAGCAAAGTATTACTGGCAAATGCAGACACCATCTGCGCCGTAGCTTCACCACTCATGGACATTGAAGACGACGAAGATCTAATGATTGGGTTTAACGAGAAGTGTGTCCTCAATAACTACTTTGGCATCGGAATTGATGCCAAAATCACTCTAGACTTCCATTTGAAGCGAGAAGAGCATCCAGAAAAATGCAAAAGTCGAACAAGAAATTTTATGTGGTATGGAGTGCTGGGTAGCAAAGAATATGTGCAGCAAACTTGCAAAAATCTGGAGCAAAGAGTGCAGCTGGAGTGTGACGGGAAACGAATTCCACTACCAAGCCTCCAAGGCATTGTGATTCTAAACATTCAAAGCTTCATGGGAGGCACGAATTTCTGGGGATCACTGAATCCCACAGGTTAGACTAAAGTCAATTTCCTTGGTGAATGCTTACATACTAATCTGATGAATGAACTTTTTTCAGGCTGTTTCTTAGCACCATCATTCGATGACAAAATACTGGAGGTTGTTGCAGTTTTTGACTCCATGCAAATGGCTGCGTCGAGGCTGATAAAGCTACAGCATCATCGCATTGCTCAATGCAATTCTGTAACTATTACAATTTTCGGAGATGCGGACATTCCAATTCAGGTAAAGGAATAAGCCTGGCGACTAATTTTGATGTATGACACGTTTCTTTTAATCAATTAACGGCAAATTCTATAAATCATTTAGGTTGATGGCGAAGCGTGGTTACAGCCTCCAGGCGTCATTAAAATTGTGCATAAGAATAGGATGCAGATGCTTTGTCGAAACCGGGTACGCTTTTGAAAGAAGAGATTGATTCATACGATTGTGAATGCGATTGCACTTGAATCTAATGCACACCTGAATATTTAGGCTCTGGAGTCGTCGCTCAAGTCGTGGGAGGAAAAACAGAAGCAGCATTCCACCGGACTTTCTCCGACATCGATGGAAGTGGATGATGTAAGTTCAAACTCGAACTTGAAAACTTTCCGCTTTCAAATAATTACCTTTTGATCGTGCAACTAATTTAATATTGAAAAGATCTTGTTTATTGACAGATGGATAAAAAACGACATTCCAAGCGATTATTCACCCTCCGCAAGTTGAAATCGGATCATTCATCAGCACATCAAAAGACATATCACAAAAGAGGGGACACTGACACCCCTGACATTGACGGACCATCGTACGAAATTAGTGATGAAACTTCCTCATCTCGTGGTAAGTCACATGAACTGATTCATTGTCAGACAGCATTTTTCATACACGGTTATTTCAATTCTCCAGACGGCAAGCCAGTGGAAACCTGGACCGGTATAGAAGTTGGAGATTGGTTGGATTTTCTCCAACTCGGCGAGTACAAATTACACTTTCTTCGACATGACGTTCAAGGCGCAGAATTACTAACTCTTCAGAGGCGTGATTTAAAAGAGCTTGGAATCAAGAAGGTTGGTCATATCAAAAGAATTCTGCAAGGAATCGATAAGCTTCACAAGCAGAAGTAAATTCGGAACTGAGCAATATTTGAAAGCTATGTGATCTTGGAAAAGCGTAATAGCTTGTTTAGGTTTAAGGATAAGCATCTTAGATCTTTGATGACTTTACGTATTAATTTAACAATGAACGTCAAGCATTCCATGAATACATTTTGCTTAGTATTAATAATTTCCAGCAACTTAACTTTGTACAATTTTAAAGTAAGCACCATTGTCATAAATGTTCTCACATCAGTATTGCACTGTTTTCAAAGAAAAGAAAAGCAAATAACTAAAAGTAATAATCGTAGAGTAGGATAGTTACTTGCTTAGCACATGGCTTAAATACGTTAACAAAATGCCTCTTGATACTTGCCCTCTAATATCAGAACCCTTGTGTACAATATATGCAAAGTTAAAACCTAACTGACACTTTTTGCAATAATTACTCATGTTTAGAATTAGCATTGTATTATGAGAACTAATCGCAATAGACAAGTCAGCGTACTCGCAGATTTTGATCAAAACCAAAGACTTTACGGCTAATAAGAATTTGGTGGCATGATTTATTCATGAGTTCCAAATGATTGTATCCCCGATTTTAAGGGAGGAAGTAATGCTGCCTGGCTAACGCTTTGCACGTGCACTTTATTGACTTTATTATGCTAACACAGAAGTATTATCAGAATAAGTTTTCAAAGTATTGTCTGCGATTTCTCTATCCTTGGGTTACGTATTAACACTTTCTAGTGAATAGCGAAAGCGGATTTGGATTCTATTGTTTTTCACTTCTTTGTGCACTCTTTCTATTACGTGGAACTCTTTAGCTCTTGCACCTTCTATAAGTAGTGTAGCCTGGTATTGGCTTAAATTCTTCATTGTCTTTGTTAAAGCGTTGAGAGGATCATGGAAATTCAGAATACACAAATGCTGTGATATCTCTAAATATAAAATATTGTTGTTATGTATGGAAATGAAATTAACCTTTAAGAATGACTGACATTACCCAAATACACGCAAAAATATGTGGGACGGGGCAATTGGTATGAGTCCAATCAATTTATGTATTTGAGAATTACCAATTGGGAGGATTCCGAACTCTGGGACTCAGAACTTTGCCTAGCCTGTTACATAATAACAAACTATGCCTCTGTAATACTAATTGTGAACCTGCCTTGTAAAATATGAAAAGCATTTAATTCCTCTCTTTTCCAATTCAAATAAATACTTTTAAACTAACAACTCAAGACGCTTTTTTAGTCGCAGTTCTTTCAGATTTGCGCTCTGCAAGTTAAACGAAAGCCACGAATCTGAAGCCAGCCTCTGGATGACCGATTGAGCAATCTATGCTGTGCTTCTTTATGAACTGGATTGATAACCAGTTTACCATTGACCTCATGCACAATGATGCACTGGATATCATTTCATTCACTTCTCATTGCATTGCACGTCAATCGGTCACGTCTCAAGATTGAAGTGATAGACAAGAAGACGATTCGAGCAAAGGCAGAAGTAGATGTTTTGATACACCTTCGCAAATGATGCAAATATTCGTGTTTCAGCCCTACAAAAACTTGTTTTCATTGAGAAAAGCGTCACTGCAATTTGTAGCGCATAGAATTATATACTACGGGGCACAAAGCTATTTTGCCCTGGAATTTCCAGCAGTTTAGACAATTAAATTACAGTATCACTATAAATCCGCCGGTTGAACTTCTGATGCTTGAGGTTGGGCGTCTAACAGCATACAGACTCTAGGAGCTCTACGCATATGCACGAAGACTGTCGTCTGGAACCAGGATTGGGACCATAACACAATCTTTGCTATGCATCGAATGAAATCCCGAACGCGGATTCACTTTGCCTTCATTGCGTGAGATGAAAGAAGTCGTGCACACTGTGAGTCATCGTAAACACTTCCTAAATTTTGCCATCAGATTTTGGCAAGAGCAAGTGGAAAACATACAAAATCTGTTCCATCTGCTCTTTATCTTTGCAAATAGTTCACACTTAGAGTGGCGCATATTAATTCACATTCTTCAGTTTACGTCTGCAAGTAGTTCTTCATTCATTGTTATGCATTCCTCTCAATGCAGAACATTCGCATTCTCAATTCGCATCTCAAATTCTGTCTGCAAATTAAATCCAAGGTCAACAAGTGTACTGACCAAGTTAAATGGAACTGACAAAAAATTACGTCCGCCCAGGCTGCAAATACGAGTTTATGACTGAAAGTTGAATCATACGATTACGTCAATACACTGCGAGACACATGTGATCTGTGGCTGCGGATCCGTGTAATAATGGTACTTTAAGTGGTTATGCAACATGTGCTAGTTGAAGTGAGCAAATTTGCTAGATCTCAGTAATCAATTGAGTGTTGACTTTGGCAGATAACGACAGCGTAATCCAAGAGGATCAACAAACGCGCAGCCGCAGCATTGTATTTAAGTGTTTTGTTTGTGCGAGGTTGTAATCAGTCAACATTGCAATCAAGTTCGAAAAATCTTCGTAATAATAGGACACATTCCAGTGCAGTTCCATTCGAGTCTCATGTATTCATTCCGCCTGACTCCAGTAATGATAACTCACAACTCGCACATGCTAACTTGAACCTAACCTTTGATATCTGTGATAAATTGAGCTTCATTTGGGACGCAGTTCCAGTATTAACGTGGAGCTGAGCCATAAAACATGTGATGAGCGCAAAACTGAATCCAAACATACACAAGTGAAGTGAATCCATGTTATCCAAGTGAGTTATCGACCCATCAGCATCTTCTCAGGTTCAGTCATCACGTGCCCACGCAGCATTTGAGGAGAACTTCCTCAGTCTCGTATTTGTATTTGTGAACACAAACTCGCATCGTTGTCGTTTGTCCCACATACGCCTTCAAAATGAATGAATTTACAGAGAAAGAGAAGGAGGCCTTGGTTAAGGTGAGATCTCAACTCTCGTCTTGCTTGACAGGTCCATCAATGAACCAACCTTAACCGGGTGCTAATCTTTTTTCAGTTCCGGAAGCAGTTGACGGATTTAAATCTCGAAGGAGATATGAACGAAAACTGGTACCTTATCAAGTGGCTACGAGCCAGAGATTTGAGCATTTCGAAGGCCGAATTCATGCTTCGCGAGGTACGATCATGCCCCTGTTTCTTTTTTCCTTTCCAGCTTCTAATAAATAAACACAATTGTTGCAGCATCTAAAATGGAGAAAGAAGTACAACATTAATGAGATTGACAGTTGGGAAGCACCGGAAGTATTTCATCAGATTTTCCCAATGAAACTGTGTGGCTACAGCAAGATAGGCTGCCCGGGTGAGTGAGAGTTCTTGTGTTACTGCTTGTAATTATTTTCTTTGCTAATGCAACATCAACACCATATCCAATCAATAGTTATGATATGCCCGGCCAAATACTTTGACATAAATGAGTTTTGGGAAAAGTGTGAACCAGAGGCTCATATGCTGTACGGAACACAAAGCATGGAGAGGATGAAGAAGCTGATGAAAGAAAAGAGTACTCCCGAGAATCCCATCACAGAAGCCGTTGTAATCCATGACTTGGAAGGATTCAATATTCGAGATGTCATGAGTCGTGCATGTAAGAATCATGTACCCTGTATTTATTAATATTATTGCATAATGACATGACATTAATTGCAGTACTGACTTTCTGACAGATATGTCAAGAATGCAGGAAACATCGGCGCAATTTACGGACAATTATCCAGAATTCATTCACAAGGCGTTTTTTGTCAATGCGCCAAGATTGTTTGCGACAATGTTTTCGCTGTTTAAGCATATCCTCCCGAAGAAGACTTTGGAGAAGTTTGAAATTCATGGCTATGATAAAGAGAAATGGATTCCATGCCTGCTAGAACTCGTTGATCCAGAAGTGCTGCCGCCCATGTACGGTGGAACTAATATTGAATTCGAACAGGTAATGATAGCCTCACTATTTCAAGAAGCTAATGAATAGTTTACTGCATTCTGTACTGTACAGTTTGTAAAGTGCTGTGTGCTTTTGTTTGCAGAAAGCGTTTGCCGGTCTCATACCACGCGCAGAAAAATATTCTGAGCACAGGAATAGCATTGACGACAGATTCACGTACGTCAAAGTACCTGCAGGAAAGAAGCACCAAATTGATTATCACATTGATGCTCCGAAAACAATGCTTAGGTGAGATTTAGCGCAATTTAATTACACAACATGCTGGCATAAATGGCGCATGACTTCCGTCCGTTCTTTTGTCTTCTTAATTAACAGTCCCTTTTACTTTTGCAGTTGGAGCTTCAAAACGGTGGACTATGACATCAGTTTTGCATTAGTATTTGAGGCATCCGAAGAGATTATTCCAAATACACGTGTCGACTCTGCTAAAAGGAAACAAACTGGAAAAATTACGTGCGAAAAAACTGGAAGATGTAAGAACATAAATGCCATGCTTCATAAGCTACATGGCTCTTGCAATAATGAACCCATTTCCTATACCCACAGATTCCCTTGTATTTGACAACACGTACAGTCGAATGAGGTCCAAATCATTGCATTTCTTTGTTGAAGTTCAGGATTTGGATATGACAAACTTGGAAGAGTGCAAAGTCGGCAACGGGAACGGAATAATGATAATGGCAGAACAATAGTGATGCCTGGAGCTTTAATATTAATTAATCGATGCTTACTTCAAAATATTCAAAACAAATTCCATCGTGATACCCGCTTGTCTTTATGTTTTTTCTACGATGGTGATTACAAATTCTATTCTGGATGAAACCTGATACTGATACCTGACTACCCGGCCTCTTCGAAGAGATCCTCTGCTTTAACTGTGTGTTCAAATGTTTCTTCTATTGTGATAAAGATTAAATAAATATTCTGACCGCAGTAATCAATTTATTCATTCCTACATTCATTTTCATAAACATTGCAGTTCGCAGATCAAAACAACACGAACAAGCGAAATTACGCAAGCCTATCAGTTTCATAATTGTAGTAAGAATTATTTCACCAATTTTCATTATCAAATCATCAGCAAGGCAGCATTCCCTGCATTTTGAACATCAGAACCGGTTCACAGCAGTGCTGAAGTTGAAAGGAAACAACTTGGCACCGGCTCCCTGCACTTGAGTTAACTTCTTAGGGTGCGGCGAGTCAATTTGGTAAACACTCAAGACTCGCATGTGTACGAATAATAAAATCATTGCAGCAATAAAAATTGGATGATAATGAATTTACATTTGAATGCTTTGAGCACAGGGCCAATATAAAAATGGACTGACTTGCAGAAATTATGCAACGATATGTGAGATGTTTCATTTGTCTCAATTAATTCACCATGAAAAAAGTACATGATATTTTCTTATTCCATCGTAGATAAGTGAAGCCATGCCCATGCCACGATTTGATTCTCAAGCTTGAACAACAGTCATTTTCAATTCGCTCCACTGAAATTTGTTCTGTCGTTGAAGTCGTGATTGTGATAGTCGGATTGTCAAATTCAAAATTTCTTGAGTTCGGCGTCGGCTACGGCTTCCTGCTGCACGGCCGAAGTGTATCGTCAGTTAAACTGGGCCGGAGTCAGAGACCCGCATGGTGCACACTCCTTGGGAGATATGACGCTTCTTGATTCCAAAATGCGTCCAGCTTCACAAGCACTCCCGCCAAGGAGCCTGATTTTACTGACGCTCTTTGCAGCTTGCACAGTATCGGCACATTCCTTCAGGTGAGTTGCTGACTGAAATGACTCACAACACTCATGTTATTTTGTTAAATCGTAATTCGAATATCAGGTGGCCATTCCTGTCAAACAATGCGAATGACATCAAGTTTTATATCTTCACAAACAAAAGGTACACACCTTTTGTCTGGTAAACCGAGCATTCAATTCGAGTAGCGCTCTCGCATTCAATGAAGTTGTATCTTGCAATATTTACAGTAACACCGACCAGTATAACGAAATTATATATGGAAGAGACGATTCGATCGTTGCATGCGGGTACGATCCCAAGAAGCCTCTTGTTCTTCTCATTCATGGAGCCTTGTCGAATACGAGGACAGTTGGTGATGTCCAAGCCATAAAAAACGGTATGTGAGCGGGTCACGATGTTCTGGCATGTCTAAAGGCTGCAAGTATATGAATAAGCATTGGTTTTAAATTTTGAACCTTAGTTTATCTTGAGACTGATCTTCCTGCAAATATCCTGATGGTTGACTACGCAAAGCTGACCGTATCGAGGCTACCGCCGCTCTTGTCCACACTCTCCATTCTCTTGGCAAACGGCGTGAGTTTCAGCACGACGCTGATCGGAACACGAATTGCAAATTTCGTCGAGTTCCTCATGAACGCGAAAGTCCTTGTCGGTCCTCAGGATGTGCACATGATTGGCTTCAGCATTGGCGCCCACATGGCAGGAATTGCTGGGAGGCAACTGAAGGCTAAACTTGGGACACCGGTCGCACGAATCACGGGACTCGACCCTTCAATTCAGTGGCCTTTGCGAAGCATTAAGCTGGTCCATACTGACGCCAGTTTTGTCGATAATACGTATGTAACTTTCGCGAAACTCGGCAACTTGGCCACCAGATTTGGCTATCGACCTGGTCACGTACATTTCTACCTGAATGGTGGAGATCGTCAACCAAACTGTCCTAATCTGGCACCTTTTGTGAATCCATACTGCAGCCACGCAACAGCAACTTACTACTTCGCCAAATCAGTGAAGTTCAAGGACATTAAAGCTTGCAAGTGCAGTGGAAATTGTCGCCGGAACATATTCCAAAGGTTTCTGTTATTAAGACGAAGGGAAGATCACTTGAAGTGTGATGATCACATAATATATGGCCAAAATGTGCCGACGAGGTAAGCCCAAACGTGCACAGCAAGCTCGTGTGTGCATTGACATAAGTTTCCAATAACAAGTGATTCGTATTCTTTGCAGTGCCAGAGGAAACTACTACGTCAGTTTATCGTAAAATTTGAAGCAGGCAGATGTCAGTACAACTAATTAAGCCAGTATGAGTAAATGGACCGCAAATAAAGCGAATTTTGAGTTGCTCAGAAAGTTCAATATTTTGAGGCGCGTCGTAAAACTATTGGTAACCTGGACCATGCGCCGTGCGTTCCTTTTCACAAATCACATCAAACAGATATGTCGATATATAAAAGGCTCCTGTTCTATAGTGGGCAATCTCTGTTAAAATGTGTTGGGCACGTGCTGAGCCTCTGCTCATCTACATTTTAGGCCAAAACTGGCATCAAACCACTCAAGATATAAATGCTATATGATAAGCTGAAGACGAATTTGTGTCAGAGAGGAAGACACCAGTCGCAATGGCGGAGCATCAGGCAGCATTGAAGACCGTGTTCACTCAGATGCGAGAACCATGGTGGAATGAAGACATAATTGAAGATCTCGACACTGACACAGATCGCAGGCTAGAAGCAGAGGCACGCCGAAATCGGCAAGGTGGCAACTACAAGTAAGGGTTAATTGCGATCATAATTTCGTGATATGCCAGACTCTCAGCAGAAAGCAAGTCATGTGCCATTTTCACAGGACATTTCCAAACCAGTCATTCGTCGAGGTGGTGTTCATGATGCTTCATGGGTTTTCATTGGTATGCCCGTGATGTGATGCAAATAGCGTGATATATTGCAGCAATTTTAAAATTTTCATTAGTATTCAGGTTTTTGTTCCTTCCTACTTATCGCTGAGCATCACACTGATCGGCTGGGTCTCAAGTGTGGAGTCGATCACACAAGATAATCAAGCAGTGATTCCAACCGTATTTAATCAGACACTAGTCGGGGATGGAATGTACGACATGCACTTAATTGGAATAACCTACTTTGTGTTTTCCATATTTCTCCTCGTCATTGCACTGATCACGATTAAAGTGACGTTTTTCGGGAACGCGAGGCGAATTAAAATGGTATGTTGAGTTTGTTGAGTATTCGCTAAATTCGGGTAGGACAAGATCCGATCATTGTTGTGTATCCATAGTATTTGTTTATAAATTTCGTGGGCTTGCTCTTGGAAATTGCTTTGCTCATCTGGGCTTGGGTGCACGCGCCAATGAACTCTTGTCAACTTGAGTGCCTGCGGGACAGGCTTGAATTCCAAATGAGTTGGTACGGACTGATCAACGTGAACGTGTCCATACAATTTCAAGACCCGGATGTCTCTGGAATCAAATCTCGCTTCTTGGGATATGAAGCTGTACTGAAGATGAATTCCATTCAAGACGCGGTAAATCATCTATTGAATATATTCAGCTGTTGTGCTGCTTGTTAAAGCGAACAAACTAATAATCATGATATCATCTTTGCAGCTGGGTTGTTGCGGCATTGATGGGTATGAAGATTACAAGCAAATCAGCGAGAATCTTTCATGGTTCCCGGAGGAGGCACGGCAGGCGAACTACGGAGTTCGGACAGATGCTTCTGTGAGCCACCGAGAGCTGGACAGTATTCCGCATACATGCTGCAGACCCATCTGGAAGGAAAACATTTACTGCGCAGAAGAAGTCTATGAAGACGAAGACATGATTAAACAGCGGATCAATGAGAATGTAAGTGTCATGAACTTCTGGTAAGAAATTCTTGACAGAATTCGTGTTTGCATTATTGGCAGGGGTGTTACAAAGAGGCGGAGAAGCTCTGTGAGAATGTTTTGTACATGATAAATGTGTCCACGCTTCGAATTATCCTCCTCCGAGTTTTGTTTTTCATATGTGCTACTTGGATTCTGCGATACATTCTGCAGCTGCTCGCTTGGGAGAAGATTCGGGCATTTGAAGCTCTGCTTGAAATGCAGCGTCCGAATTTAGAAGGATTTGACCTGACCGATGCACTTGCGAAGATCAAACCGATTGCTAGCAACACGCAGGCACTTTCTGGCCAGTGCTTGAGCAAGGGTACACTGCAAAGAATGGCAAGTCTTTCCACCAGCGAAGGAACCGATGGTTTACCACAACAATCGCGTACGCGACAAGGAAGTGTATGTTGAAACTTAATAATTTTACCTGCCTACCGGAAGTTGAATCACTCATGAAATTCTGTAGATTTGGGATGAACACCAGCGCTTAGAAAAGGTTCGGCTGCATAAAAGTAAATTGAAGGAGCAAGTCGAGAAGTACTCAAGCCTCCTGCGGGAAGAACTTGGAGAAGTCCCAACGGATTGGAATTTAGAAGAAGAATCAAGCCTTAGATTACCTCGTGAGCAACACTCACTTCCTTTAGCAGTAACTGGGCAATGAACTCTCGGTCACAAGAACGTTCGCCTTCATTTTAGATCAATATCATCATCACCACCACCATCACAAGCAAAAATCAGAGACAGATTTCTCCTCTGTTGTGCCTGTGGAGAGGGGCGGTCAAGTGCTCAAACCTTCATTCCGCACGATTTCCACTGCGATTGGAAAGCTTGCGTTTTCTGGCTTGTGTCGAACTAGTAAAGTGCACCCATCTTCGACCAAACTTGACAAAAGTGAGGTAGTGCGCAATCAACTTCATCAGCCAGGACCAGAAACCGTCGCGTTACGCGAAACTGATGAAGAACGTTACAAAACAGAAGACGAATCTGGATATTACGCAGACGAAGATGAAGAGCAGGAAGAACGGATGAAACCCAAGGATCGCCATCGCTATCATCGTTACGACCAGCATTTGCCTGAGGAGGCGCGGCCAGGCGCTGAAGCAAAATCAACCGAGGCTCTAAAAGTCATATACGATCGGCAACACCACGAGGAACTGTCTCAACTTGCAAAGGTTCAGACACTTTCTGCACACACAAGCGACTTTGGCGATGACCGTATTAATCTGATCACAACGGAATCCGCAATAAAGGAAAAACCAAAGGAGGAAGGGCAAGACACTCAACTAGAAGAACCAGAAGAGCCTGCAAGGAAAGGGAAGAAAAAGAAAAGGACTAGAACTAAGAGAAGCACAGGTAAGAAACTAGACCAAATTAGATTGGGGTCCAATTTCGGTTTCGAGAACTAAATTGTAATTGTGATCTGTTGTAGCGGCTGTGGCCAAACCTGAAAAGAAAAGTCGCTTAAAGAAGAAGGCACAAGAACAGAAATCCTGGGACAGCCTCTGGTGGACTAGCCATTAAAATCATTATGCTTCGTTGCGGATGCTCCCTCCTTTATAACATGTTTAAATTATTAAGTTTATTGTACGGCGCGATGTATCCTTCTGAATGAAACATGTTGCTCAATTTAATTTTGTTTTTTGCGCGTTTGAGTCTTTAAGCAGAAATCACTTCACGTAATTCTTAGTTGACACATGTGACGAGCCACAAATGTCAATGCCAATGGACTCTCGCACATTAAGCGTCAAAACCTGTTTTCACCAATGTCGCCTTCAAAAGCGTGGTGTCTTGTGTGATGACACTGTTATATATCAAACTGAATAATCGCGACAGCGTCTTCATCGCCCATGCGCCATGCATTCCGTAAACTCGCATTTTACGTGACAGAAAGTAGATACTTCAGCGAGGCAGTCTGTTTAGCCCCTGACAGAGCCAAGCTTAAAGTCTTGTTTAAATTCGCAAGTGGAAATTTACTGGTTAAGTGCTGCTGCTCTCTTCATTTTTTAATTTTAAGTGCGCAGACTTTTTAACTGTTTAGTCGCCCTAGTTCAATATGGCACCTCCTCATTGGGCGCAAGTGATCATGACTGTTGTGCTGATGGTGACTCCTCACTTGCTGGAAATGGCAATGTGCCAGAGTACGGCGGCAATAAGGAGAAATGTCGCAATGGGCCCGACTGTCAGCATAAAGGATGGCAAAGTCAGGCCAATGCTGATGCAGTCAAGATTTGATCGACAGTATTACGGGTTTCTTGGAATTCCGTATGCTGCACCACCGAACTACAACATGCGATATCGGGTAAGTCCTTTCCCACCTCATCGTCATTTTAGGTCACGATTTATCATTATTTTTTCTGATTTAGCCTCCATCGGTGCCAGCGCCATGGTCGAACACACTGAACGCAACAGAATACGGGCCCAAATGCATTCAGTACGATCCCAAGGCAAAGAAAGTTGTTGGAAACGAAGATTGCTTGTATCTCAATGTTTTCACACCTCGGGTTCGTACTTTTGTTTATAAATGTTTATAAAAAATTATGTCCAATGCGAGTTCTCATATTTTAAATTATAAACTTCTTTATTCAGCTCAAGATTGAGGACAGTGACAACCCGACAAAGAATCGTAATTCTGAAGACTACTTTTACAACCCAAAAGACGAAGTTTCCAAGTACTACCCGGTCATTGTTTTTATCCACGGAGGATACTTCACGTCAGGATCAGCCTCCACGTATGATGCTTCGTACTGGATGGACGAAGACGTCGTGGTTGTAACAATGAACTACAGGCTTGGGTCATTCGGTAATAATGGAGACTGGATTACTAGATTGACGGGTCATGTAGGGTATCGTGAAGACGAGAGCTAATATTAGAGAACATATTCTAGGATTTTTGAGCACCGGAGATGACTTCGTATCTGGAAATATGGGACTGAAAGATCAAGTCATGGTACTGAAATGGGTCCAAGAAAACATTGAAGTGTTTTACGGGAACAAGAACTCTGTCACTCTCGTGGGCGAAAACGCCGGTAAAATAATCGGCATGAAGGCATATCGTGCTCCTTGATTAACGCAGTTATTTAGGTGCATTGTTTTGGATTTAACAGGGGCAGCGTCAGTGCACTATCACAAGCTATCTCCGATGAGCCGAGGTAACTAGCCTATCTTCTTGTAGCAACTGCCATTACCCATTTAGTTTCGTCCTGGGCAAAAGATAATCTTTTACTTATTTCGCAATCCACAGGTTTATTTGACAAGGGAATTTCAATGTCGGGCACGGCACTCTGTCCCTGGGCGTACACTCGGAACCCAAAGAGCCAGCTGAGGCAGCTTGGAACTCTTCTCAATTGCCCGACAACCGATGTCATTGAACTGGTTGACTGCCTCAGAATAAAAGATGCACAAGAGATTGTTGAACAACAAAGGAATTTCATTGTAAGGATCTACTTTCCATGCATTGCTCGTAGAAGTTTTTGTTGCATTCTTACCATCTTTACTTGCAGGAATGGAATGTTGACCCGATCGCCCCATTTTCTCCTACTGTGGAACGTTCGCTGAACGAAGTGGATATATTCCTGAAGGAAAGTCCGTACTCACTGATTAAGAATCAGTTTGTTCAGTATCAAGTTCCTTGGATTGTTGGCGTCGTAGAAGATGAAGGCTGGTATTCGGCAACACGTAAGGACTCATTGCCAAGTTGTCCAATATTTGGTCTGTGGCTACATCTGAATTCTATCTCTTGGCGGATTGTTGCAGAGGTGCTTGGAAATCGCGTGCTTGCTGCCGAGATCAACCAAGACTGGAATCGTGTCGCTCCACTCGCGTTCTACTACCGCGACAGCGCACTTGAGCGCGATGCCATCTCAAACCAAATCCGGACATTTTATTTTGGATTTAACGAAATCGGGAATCAAACCGCCAAGAACGTAACCAATTTGTACTCAGATCGGTATTTCTGTCACTGCAATCGTCTGGCTGCGCTTTTGCACATGAAGCACAATGAAGGCAACCAAATCTACATGTACTACTTTACGCAGCGTAGCTCCAGGTCGTCAGTCAATGCGCTTGGAATTCACCATCAATACGGTGCCTCCTTCAGGAGAACTCATTGATCATGTACGTGTACAATATTTGATTATCTGATTCTTGTAACTTAACCGCAGGGGTCTCAAATGGGGACGAGCTTCAATATTTGTTCAGGATGCCGATGTTTCCAGCGATTGGTAAAACCAACAAGTACACGGATTTCTCAAAGCGGTTCATCAAACTTTGGCTGTCCTTCGCAAATTCTGGGTGAGTAAGCTGTTTCTTGTCTCATGACAAGGAATACATGGCTTATCTATCGTGCGCATTTTCAGAATTCCTTCCGCGACTTGGGAGACAGACAACTTGTGGAGACCTATCCAATCTGAGGAAGTTAAGGGCGAAGTGGGGCTGAAGTACTTGAAAATCGACAAAAATATAACGATCATTGATGAGCCCTTCCCCCAGCGGATGGCATTTTGGGACAGATTGCCGTTGAATGAGTTTGAGGACGAGGAGCTGTCCGTGTTCAGTCGTAAGGCTTACAAATCAGCATAAATTCATGTCAAAGATTGGGCTGATCTATTCTGTTACAGCGTATTTATTACCTCTTTGATGTATGTTGTGAGTAAATTCATCATGCATTTACAATATTTGTATGTAAAAAATAAATCCATGCAAGTTTATTTATTCGTCGAACCAAGCACAGCCGGCCGACGTGTCGAAGCTTTACTCTAAATGAATGATTTTTCCTCATTAATTTGCTTCTGCTGAAACCAAAAGTCAAAGCAGAAGTTCATCTGTAACATCTGTCATTCAATGCAGCTTGTGTGGAACAAGTGGCTTGACCTACAAGAGGGTCATATTGATAGGTGCGTTGATTATTGACAATTAGCCATAATTCATGATAAACACGTTGCACTTTGAGAAGCAGATGTTTGTTAAAGCACGCACATGCAAAACGTTTCCAAATAAATGTGTGATTGCAGCTGGATTAATCTATACAAATAAATGTATAATCCAGGGCAGAGTCCCGGAACAAAAATCGAGTCGAATATGCGCAAAATACTTATGTTTATGTAATGGCACCTGAATGGTAAACTGACGAGGATTAGCAATTCTCGAGAAATTCGGGGAACAAGGTATTTAGAATGTTGATATAAATACTACAGCCAAACGATGTAAAAGTTTATCAATCAGCTTGGAAGTTTTGGCACACGACTAGCAGTCCAGGTTCAATTTTGTTTGAATACAAACTTATCGAAAATGAAGGATCATCTCATTTTGGGGGTCGTGGCTTTTGCCGTTGGTGTCTTTGGCCAGGCTGAAGCATGTGAGTTTACGCACTACAAATTTTCATCTGGCTCTCGGTAGCCATTCCATTTATGTTTGACTAATTCCGCTATCCTTTAACAGTTTCTGGAGACGCGACATATTACAACCCTGGAGTAGGACTCGGCGCATGTGGGACGCTTCACGCTGACAGCGAACTTGTTGCTGCCACAGCCTTCCATTTCTGGACAAGCCCGAACCCAAACAATGACCCAATGTGCCAAAGGAGAGCTCGAGTCACCAATCCACAAACCGGAGCCAGTGTCATCGTTCGAATTCGGGACAAATGCGCCGGGTGCAAATGGAGCGACATTGACTTATCTCCAGCTGCATTTCAGCAGATCCAGCGTGGTGGACTCGGCGTCGGGAGATTCAATGTCAACTGGGATTTCATTTAATCTATCCGCAATGGCAGCCGTCTTCCTTCCGTGACTGAAGCTTTACAATGGACCAATGATTCTCGAATGCAAACTTACTTCTATTTCTGGAATCACTGATTGCTGACTAGAAGTCATTAACATTATTCAAAGAAATTCTTATGTACGATTAGTTGAACAGATTACAAACCTGACATGTTTTAATGCAAAATGGTATGATCTCGCTCTGGAAATTTCCTAAATGAGCATCGAATTCCTCTGCTGAATTTAGAAAGGGTTTATCACTAAAATTCAGGCATCTGGCTCCGTAAATGGCTCTCATTCATTTGAACTCAGCTATATCATCAAAAATTCAATTCACCTCACGTCACGACTTTCAGTTTCGTGCCCATTCACTCGAGAGCATTCCAGCTCCAGAAAATCCAGGCGCTATGCGTATGTGAGCGTTGAAATTGCGCAAACTTCCGCCTGTCGCTTATCATGCATGTAGTTCACGTAACCATTTTAAAGAAAGAACCCTTCTAATTTACTTTAAATTACTTTTATCATTTGGTCAAGGTCTGGTGTGTGGTGTCAGGATCATAAGGTTTACGTTAACAGAGCAGCTTCAGCCTCTGTCTCTGACTAAAGGTAAATGACTCATTCGTCATTCACCCATAATACAAATTCCTCGTGGAGTTACCTTGAACTCGTAACTTTTGCTTTGCAGCTTTGTTTCAGGTCATAGTCATTGTCATACTACATTCAGCGCTTATCGTTTGTCAGTCTTCAGCCAGTGCAAGTTTTGAGTTCCTGATCCAGTTTGTCTTATATTATTTGTTGACTGCTCGATCTGATTCAGTGTTCTTTCTGGAGAGAAAGAGAGTTGATCAGACACTTAATCGCAGTCGAAAGCCATTCTGGTTTACAGAATGCGGCCTGAACTGGTTTTACTATTGTGCTTCTGCTCCTGTTTAACGTTTTCCAGCATCGATGGTCAGCTTCATTTTTTGAAAGACGCCTTCAGCTCTTGGAATCCTTACAAGTACTTTTCACCTAAACAAGACAGTGGAGCGTTGCAGATTGCGAATCTGAATCAATTTCGTCCACCAGCGGCTTGGCCTTCAAATCTGAGCCCCAGTCCGATTCCTGCCGTCACCAGAGTAAAAAATGTGGACTCGAGCGGTTTGGTGCGCGAATGCAAAACACCGTCGACTATGGGCCAGCTCTTCAATGCAAGCATAACGCCGTGCGTGGGAGAAGGCTATTGCACGTTACAGCGAGGCACAAATTCGACTCTAGAATTTGACTTCATCTCCAATGTTCCGACGAACTCATTATTTGGAAGGCTGTCTGGGCTATTTGGATGGTTTGAGCTATCCTTTGGCAAATCAGAGGTAAAAGGGACTCCGTAATACGCATGCGAAAAAAGTTATGAATCGTGATGCATTCCAAAGAGCCTCTCTTTATTTCTAGGATTTGTGCAAGTACCCTGGAATTTCGTGCCCCATTCAACCTGGCGTGGCCTACAGGGTCGTGAGGGTCATTGAAGTTGAGCGGAGTTTCCCATCTTTGGAAATTGACACAAAAGTTCAAGTTTATGGCGACGAGGATTTGGACGGTGACATTGGCTGTGCGATCGTTCCAGTAAAAATCAAGTAGATGGTTTTCTTGATTGGTTGAAGTAGTTTTTTCGTAACAAAATCCCATGTATTGTAATTACTCCCAACAATTTGGCTTTTATTAATTAACACGTTAGAATTTGAACAGCTACAAATAAATCGATAACTAAAATACCATCACCAAAAACCGAGAAATCTGTACCCAACTACGACTACCGTAAGACTAAATTAGATGATTTTGGAAGACGTTGTTGACCTTTACATATATTCATACGACACGAGTTACCACACAGTCTCGTTATTTCACATTTTTCGTAGCTGCGTTCTAATGACGGTTGATTCTGCAAACGAAATAGAAAATGAAATGAGTACTGAATATGTTAGTGTGTCCATGAGATAAATTTAATAATTTACTATTTCCTGCTGCCTGTATCGGAATGAAAGTTGATTACCTGTCTCCATATTCTGCTAATTTCCAAATCGCATTCTTTTCATTTCTGGCTGTGATTGCAAACTTCCGGAGTCTGAGCCAGAAAAATACTCGTAGTAATCCGTTGTGTACAGCAAATGATTGACTTCATTCATCAGGACGGTATCTGTAGTTGTAAGATTTTTGCATTGGCGAGATTTGGCACGACTGAATAAGATAGGAAAGTCTTTACATACTCTGGTGTTCATCGTGAGGACGCGACGAAAATGACGACCGGGAACCTTGAGAGTTTTGCGGCGAGCCCTGCGACAACGGCGACATTCGGGGTAAAGACCATGCGTAGGTTGGAGTCGCTGGGCAGAAGTAATCACTGCCTTGACTTGGACAACGACTCGATCCATCGGAATCTGGTAAATATACTTCATCGGATGACGATGACGGTGTGTATTCAGACGCAGACCATGCAGATGGACTGTGAGTTGCCGAACCTGGTGCCGGTTGATGCCGATACGCTGCTGCTACAGGGACTCCCCACGGTAGATCAATGCCCTGCTCAATTTGAAAATCGTCGGGCAACCAATTCTGCGATTCCCGTCCCAGTGAATATGATCCAGCTCCATAAATCGTGCCACGATTCATTCCCGGGGCATTGTAATTGTAAGTATGCATTTGTTGAGGTGAAACCTATAAATAAACGGGAAAATGACGAGGAATTGACGTTAGTGACTTCGGAAATTCTTCATACTTATCATCCGATTCCTGGACATTGAACGATCACAGTTGAAGTTCAAGGTTGTCGAATTGCTTACCGAATTACCACGAGTTACAGTTGGTCCTTGTGGGATAACTGAGTAAGAGGGATCAGGGGTCGGTCTAAACTGTCCTGCTCCTGTTCGTGATCGCGAGATATTGGAACGCTGCCAATTGCTATGCATTGCGCTTAATCGAAAATGTACGCCGCGTCTCCAATCGAAACTTGCTTATCACTAGTGGAACTAGAATTAAATTGATTCTGTGGGGCACGTCTCATGTGTTGACTGTGTCCGTCCTCTCACTCATTCCTTTTTCTTATCATGGGTCTTACAATTTCGGCAAGGTAAAACCTGCTTAATGAGACTTAATTAGTGCAGGGTATTAGTATAGTTGGCCTATTTTTCACAAACCCTTTGAGATTTTACTACCTACAAGAAGTACTACAAAAGTGAAGGGTGAGCGTCTTTTGACTTTGAATAATTCAATCTAAAATTACCGTTCTTATTCATATCTACTACTACGCTCTACTTGTTCTACCCTGTACCCTAGCGAGGAGTGATGGCGCTTCCTGCTTTACGACTCGTCAAAAGATGCTGATAAAATGTTTAGGTTTTCATGGATGATTACATTGATAACGGATACTGCCTGCGTCTAAGTGTTTACTGTAAACGTCTCAATTTCGAGCAGTCTAGCCTTTGTGTCCAAGTTCAACCCAAATTAAGAATGAATGAGCCAGTCGTCGCAGTTCAGGTGTACACGTCCATCTATAATTTTATTAGTACGTCAAGTACATAATAAACAAGGAAAGCATCCCTAAACAAGCACTGTTTATCACAGGGCGTGTACTTGACGAGTCTGTGGTGGTAGGCGGAACTGAAGTAGTGGTAGTCGGAATTGAAGTAGTGGTAGGCGGAATTGAAGTAGTGGAAGTCGGAATTGAAGTAGTGGTAGGCGGAATTGAAGTAGTGGTAGGCGGAATTGAAGTAGTGGTAGGCGGAGTTGAAGTGGTGGTGCTGGTTGTTATTGTTGTCGTGCCTTCTTCTGAAGGGGTCGTTGCTTCTTCATCCCAAGGGGTTGTTTCTTCGACCCAGGGCGTTGTTTCTTCATCCCAAGGGGTTGTTTCTTCGACCCAGGGCGTTGTTTCTTCATCCCAAGGGGTTGTTTCTTCATCCCAAGGGGTTGTTTCTTCATCCCAAGGGGTTGTGCTGCCTTCGTCCCACGGGGTCGTGGTTTCTGAAAAATCCGAGCTATTTTGTTAACAAGAAAATCATTAGCCATTGCAAGTCATCGAGATAAATTTGGGTAACATCGCACCTTCGTCTTCTCCTGGAATGCCCAATTCGTCAGCCGCACCGATCCAACTCTCGGGGCAGTCGTATTCAACTTTATCCTTTCGATCGATAATCAAGAAAGGATGTTTCATGTCGTCGTATGGCTCCCAGAACACCTGACCTCGTGGGAGTTCTGTGCCAAGAGCTCCGTTCGGGTTGCCGTAGGTCGCAAAATTCACAAAATACTTCACAACGCGTCTGCTCACACGCATGTCATCGTTCCAGATTGGCAAGAAGAAAAAGTAGTAAATCAAATCATCAGTGTGAGATATTCTGCAAATAGACCATGACTTGCTAAATCTGCAAAAGAGAAAATTTTACTATCCAAAAGTTTAATGCTGAAGCTTACCCTCCAGGAATATACATATTAAAGTCATTCAGTATATTGTACAATGTCCAGCGGCCTTTGTAATCAAAACTGTAGAACCATGCTTGCTCCGGAACCACTTTGGATTGGTACTCAATCATTTTGTACTGGCCTCCCTTGAATCCCAGCACCGTGCTCATGTCGATCATGCCAGGGACTTTGATATTAAATCTGTCGGAGTGCGCGGCGTCACCGAAGTAATTTGATGCAAATGAGTGGTACAGAGCGCCAGTGTCATCATAAATGCCTGAAAATGAATATAAAACGACGAGTAAATCCAGTATTCACTCGTTGGGGTCAATTCCTTAATATTCGTTACCCATTGTGTTCAAGAGTAAGGGGATCATTTCGTTTCGGATAAATGTAGCATTCTCGTGATATCCATTCGGAACCAGAAAGTTGTTGTAAATGTCGTCAACTAAAAGTGAGAACTGGTGATTTACGGAAATATGAAAGTAATTAAAACGCTATTAAAGATTACCTGGATAACTTCCGTCGTGCCTTGTCGCACCTAATTACATAAAAGACGTCATCCGACCTCACCTAGTAAGTAGGGTAATATTCGTAACATTACCCAATACAAGCGGCACGGGACTCTGCTCCCACCGCTGCAAAATGTTCATTGGCTCTTCAGAAAGAAATTTTGGAATCGTGAGTGGGTTGCTTTGAATGGATGGAACACGAGCATCATAACCCAGTCGCCCTTCTGATTCTTCGAAGAACTACGCAGGGTATTAAGTATTATTGATTAGTGTTGGCTGACGATTAAGGAACGCCTAAGCAGCGTTGTAGCCTACCTCATACAGGTCCAACGCTTCAACCAACGTCTGCAACGGCGCTGCTTTCATGCACCTCGCGATCTCACGCAGCATCGCTTCATCCGGAGCCGGTCCATCTCTGTCGTAGCAGTCTGCATAGAACGCAACGTCGAGATGATGTGGCAGTGACGGATGCACTGCTGTGCCCCAAACGTTGAGAGCAGATCCACTGAAGCCCCAAACCCCTTTGAAGAGCCCGGCAGCCATTGGACTCAGCAGAAGATGAGTTACCTGAGAACAAAATGGACTTTAATGCTCCTAATCTCCAGACTTTGCAAATTCCATCTTACCATCATCGCTCCTGCCGACTGTCCAGTGATTGTGACTCTGTCGGGATCGCCTCCAAAATATTTCACGTAGTCGCGAACCCATTGCAAAGCAACAACAGCGTCGTACATCGCCTGATTTCCCGGAGATTCGTCAAGTCCAAGATTCAGGGCGCCTTATAAATTATTATTACAATCACAGTTTTCTTGTCAAGTTAGTAATAATTCAGGCTGCGGGCATTACCCAATGTGCCGAGACGATAGTTCAGTGTGATGAGGACAACTTTTTCCTCGAGAAGTCGCTGTCCAGTAAATGCACCACCCCAAATGCTGTCACTGCCGCCACCATGAAAGAAAACAATTACTGGATATAACTCCTCCGTGTCGGGATCGTTTGGGATCTACAATGGTGTCATTTGTTAAAATCCGATATTCGAAAACACTGACATGAAATGTTTTCTCTACGTAATTTGACTTACATTTTTCGTGTGGATGTTTAGTGTCAGGCAAGCTTCACGACCCCAGTGCGGTGACATTTTGCTTTTTGCTTCTCGGATCCCAGCCGCCTCACGAATGATTTTGCGCACACGCTTTCTACTCTTGGTTGTTTTACTGTAAACTGCTGCCAAATCCTGCACTTCTGCTGGGAGCAACTCGAGGACGGCTCGTTGTGGGCAAATGCAGAGGGTGTCATTTGCGTAGAAAACGTCGTCCGACAGCTGGCCAGACCAAATTCTTGACGCCTAATTAAGAAAATTCAAAGAGGCTTGTCATTGAAGCGAATATTTACGTTTGGTCGAAGTGATCTCACCTCAAAACGATGCTCCCCAGTGTAAGAAGCCGGATCAGCGTACGGAATCCCAATGAAAGCCCAATATGGAACCCCTTCGCGGCTGGTGAGTGCCGTGTAACCTTTGATTGTCCCGAGGTCACCGGCATTGACGTCAATTGTTAATTGTCCCCATACACAGCCGGTATTTAAAATTGTCAAGACCAAAATGGCTGCGCAAAACTGGAGCGATCTTACGGACGCCATTGTGGCTGATGAGATGAAACTGTCCTACTAACACAGCCCTTCAACTCTGCAACAGTGCAACTGGCAACAAATAAAAATTGATGGACTGAAGTGCGTTGAAAAGAACTGCCTTTCGAATCCAACTTGACAATGTCCTTGTTACGCAATTCGGTTGACATTGATGAACTGCTGTGACATTTTGTCAAAAGGATTAGTAGTCAAATTCAAGTGGCAGCGCCCTGTGAGCAGTTTGACGACAGCAAGCTGCCAAGTACTTTCAGTATCAATCAATTCTTGAAGTTATGAAATCTCGACATGACGGGGAGGAGACTGGTGGCGTGATTACTTAACCTGGACAAAGTTTTGAAATTCCTCAACTTAATTAAAGTGGGCAGCCACACTTAAGCACTTCATATTACATGTTTAACATTATTTTTCCATGTCAGGTCAAGTGGGCACTGCCGTGAACTTGAGGTGCTTTCAAATGCTTCTTGATCGACTCTCGAACGCCCGCTGGACAAGGCTCGCTTTTTTTCAGGCTCCAATTCTTCGGGATTTCAGCAAATGAGAATTACCTATTGTCTCCAATTCCTGGTGACAGTTGACAAAATGACAAGAGCGTAAATCCCAGGCCTTGGAGAGCCGTTGCGCAACAGTAAATTCTTTGTATTTTATTTATAGCTTTCATGAAAAATTGAAGTGCAGAATAGCAGAATTATATAATTTCAAGTGCAGCATCAACCCAATCATCTCGACAATTCTCCGCGACCCAACTGTCGTCACCCGAAATCTTGGTGTAAACGTGTGTCGTGTCGTTGTATGGTGGAAATCGAATTTCGCCAGTCAGGCCGTTGGGGTCACTTGAGATATTGCACCATGAACAAGAGAAAATGTCATGTCATGTCTTTCATCTTCACTTTTTGACAAACAGCTCGTAAATGCTGCCTTACCCATGATATGCGAAATTAACAAAGTGTTCCACAAGCCTCCGACTGACTCGATTGTCGGCGGGGAACAATGGGAATATTTGAAACGTGTACATCATGTCATCAATATGGGGTATACCGCCTGGAATGTCTTCATCTCCGCTCATGTCGTATGTGGACCAGAATCCATTGTGGTCAAAAGAATAGTAGTAAGATTTTGGGTTGACTCTGCTGTGAAGTTCAACCAACTCGTACGCTGGAGCCTTGAATCCCCAAACGCTTGTAACCTAAATTCAGTTGATACATAAATACCGTAATAAATTCATTGGCAATGATTTTAATTTTTATGAAGTGACATACATCAATGAGCCCCGGCAACATTTCGTCAAAGTTACCAGCTTTAATCGCCTCTCCCATGTAAGTCCTGCCGACCGAATGCGCAAGCACGCCAGTTTTGTCTTCAGCTCCTGTAAAGTTAGAAAGAATATTCAAATCTTAATGCAAGGGCCAAATTATATTTTGCAAAATGCCGTACTTAACGATTTCGTTAGTGTCGGCAGCAACTCATTTCTCAAGAACGTTGCATTGTTCAAAAATCCATTTGCCACGATGAATTTCCTGTAAATATCCTCAAACGCGAAACTGCCGTCGTGTCTCATTGCGCCCATGATTAAAGGAACGTTGTTTTGTGTGCCTGCTGCCAAGATTTCCGTGGGTTTGGCGGGTAGAAATATCGGAATGGTCAGATCCGGACTTTGAACTGATACAACTTTCGCATCTGCACAAAACGTCAGCCTATGTTAGAGATCTCAGCAATTCAAGCATTCGTGTAAGATCATACCAAATCCCAATCGTCCTGCTCGTTGTTCGATATTCTATAGAACAATTCAATACACATCTCAATTATGTATTGCATTATGTACGTAAGCGTAAATTCTACTCACCGAATATCGGCTTAGAGCACTACGAAGAATATTCACATCCACGTCCTTCATGCACTCGTAAATCACTTGATAATTGATGTCGTCGGTTGGAGTTCCAGTCTCATCGTCGTAGCATCCAGCGAATGTGGCTATTATCAAGTGGTGCTTAATTGAAGGGTGTTCAGCTGTTGCCCAAACGGCGAGGGCAGATCCGCTGGCGCCAATGACACCATGAATCAGACCATTTGCCAGCGGACTGAGAAGCAGGTGAGAAACCATCATGCCCCCAGCGCTGTGCCCGTACCTGCAATAATGAAAGAATATTACATGCTTACTTCTAGCTTTTCTACGTATCCTTTAGCTATTATCCTTTAGGTAATAAGGAACTAACACTGTGACTCGGTCCTTGTCCCCACCCCAATGATGAATATACTTCTGAACCCACTGCAGCGCCGTAATGCAATCGTACATGGCAGCATTTCCTGGAGCATCGTCAATTCCCAGATTCAAGGCACCGAGGACACCGAGGCGGTAGTTAATTGTGACCAACACTACATCATGCTCCAGAAATCTGAACCCCGTAAACAAACTGCCCCAGATTTGCGTAGATGACCCACCGTGGATGAAGAATATCACCGGCATTTTCTCATCGGTCGGACTTGTTGGGATCTAGATTCATACTCAGTACTGCACCAAGTGTACAGCTTGTGGAGTGACCCTTTTCGTGTCTAAACTTACTCTGGGTGTATTGACATTGAGCACCAAACAGTCAGCTTCCGTCTCAATGTACTTGACGGAGTCATCTTCACTGTCCGCGTCCTCGCTGTACTCAGCTTCAGGCTCGTAGTCTTCGGTCCAGCGGAATCCCTTTGCTTTGATGACATCAAGCAATGTGACATTGCGCCGGTTGAGCTTCGAGAGTTTTCTTCCAGCGCGAAATATGCCGCCTTGCGGGCAAAGAATCAGCGGGTCGAGTGCAAGAAAAGCGTTGTCTCCGTCTTCCAGAGGACGCTCTCGCAAGACAGAAGGCTGCGAGATATTGCGCAAAATAAGCACTGCAGATGGAAGGTGACTGACAATATAATTGAGTACCTTAAATCGTCCCTCGCCAGCCGTACTTTCCGCGTATGGTATGCCGTGGAACGTGTAAAATGGCCGCAGTGTTTGTGACGTCCATAACTGCAGTCCGGTCACTTTTCCCAGCTCACCAGCGTCCACTGTCACAAGAAGGGAGTCATCTTGGGCTCGGGCGCCTATGAAAACAGCGCACACGAGGGTGAGAATACGCACCCAAACCATAATTCAATTTAATAATGTCGACGGAGTCGGGGTAAAGAGAGACAAGTGGAACTCAGAAGGTGACCGCACTTCGCTGCAGGACAGCACAAGTCGTAATTACTCAGAGACAGTGCAAATCCAGACTGAACAGGCAATTCAGCCTGAGTAAACCTAAAGCACTCCAACAATGTCACTAGCAATTGACAAACTGATTTGAGTGACACGCTCACGATTACGGATTCCGATAGTAAAATTGTGCCAACCTATGCACCTCCAAAGCTAGCTTAAATCATGACCACCAGCTCAGGCTGTATCTTATATCTCTGCCAATATTGTAGTGCTAATTTTTTCATTTACAAAAGGCGCGGCATTCGCTCGCATGGAGTTGAAGACATTGTGAAATAAAGTGATGAATTGCTGAAATCAGTCGGCTCAATCGGTAATTATAAACCACGAATTGACAATTTACTAATGCCAACTCTAAACTTAATTTTTATTCACGATTTAGAACATACGGCTTAAGAAATTGCAAATTAATGCGTCATGAATCATATCCACGAGTGTTACAAGAACTTCATCATCATTGCGACCAGTCCAATCGACGAGTCCGCCGTCGTGTCGTTGATAACTTGCGTCATTACCTGCTGGACAGCATTCCAGATGCTGCGCAAGATTGCTTGCTTGCACAGTTTAGCAATGACGGAGGTAAACTAAACGCATAAAAATTTGTAGATTAGGTAGGATAGTCTTCAAAAGCCTGGCGTGTGCTTACAATTTTGACAAAGAAATTCAGCGGCCCCAATCCTTCGAGCGAGAATACCAGTGGTGAGAATTCCACAATTTCAACCCTTCCTAGTTTTATGTTAATGTTGCTATCGCCCTTATGTGAGCGTGTCTTGATCACCATTTCAATGAACATCCGAATTTGGTCCATTTTAATCTCCAAACCGCCTGTCGGCCCCATATTCATGAACTTCAGCCTGTAGTTTTCATTAACGACCAGATCCGTCAGTTCGAATTCAACCGATACTGTTCGTTTGGAACCTTTCCTCTGCAATTGCCAAATTAAGTTAATTTTCGTCCAGCCTGTGGGTTGCTTACACTTCTCATACACTTCTCTTCGTGGTCAGGGTCGTGGGCCCAGTGCGAGTGACTGTCTCCAGTCCTTGGACGATGGAACCGTTGAATAATGTCGCTTCGCCAGAGACCCGAGCAGCGACGACGCGTCTCGAGAACATTTTCGTGATGTCGGGAATTGGAAAAGGCTGCAGGCGGTTCTCGACGACTATTTTCCTGAAGGCAGCGAGCATGAAATCCACGAATTGGTTCAATTTCTCATCAGGCTCCGGAGACGTGTGGCTCGTACTGCTTTTCTGCGATGAAATTAATGATTAGAAGGTTTTGAGAAAGTGTGCTAAGTCAGTATGTCACCTTTGCTAGGACTACAGCTGAAAATATATGTAAGCCCAGAAGAAACGCAAGCTGTACAGTTTGGACGAACTTCATGTTGCCCGGATCAGTTTTGGCAAGGTAGAGAAATGAATTGTGAATAGGGCTAGACTAGACCGTAGCTGCCTTCATTGACTAGCTCGATAGTTATGAATCACGATGGACAGAAATTGGGACATTGACTCAGAAAGTGTGGCATGGATATTCAAACAAGTTCCTGGTTCATTGTTTCAGGTTTCGAAGAAGGCACAAAAAATACGAGTAGAGTTACGAAATCAGACCGACTGGCCTTTGACGCTATGGCTCAACGTGAAGGCAAAGCTCACAAGTTGAATTCAAGCGTATTAGTTTATTACAATCAAATTATTCTAGCAAAAACACGGTTCAATCCACGGGCTAACTTGGCTAACTATCCATATTCAGGATATTCTGACGAGCATCAATGCATTTTGGGCTACAAAAATTTTAAGGCAATTCCAACGATTGATCGCGAGGTTGGAGTTGCCAGTTCCTTGTTAATCAGTTTAGCCAGAGATTTCTTCATCTTCCTTTCAATGTTTCTGTTAATTGGCCTCCGGAATACGTCCACGATAACGTTGGATGCCTGCATTCAATAATTTTGCGCATCAGAGATCAAGCGCTCTTCCTTCCAAACTGCACTCAAGATTATTTGTTTACCGTCTTGAGAATGTGATTGAATGGACCCCACATTCCTTGCACGTCAAACTTGAATGGTGCAAAATCAACGATGGCCAACTTGTACAGCTTAATCTCAAAGTCTTTGTCCACGTTTTTGTTCTTGCCTGTGATCGTTGTTATTCCAACTCTGATACGTATCGCAATTTGTTCTGTCGAGGCCACGAATTTCATGTCGGGTCCAACATCAAACATTTTTACAGATAAGTTGCTTAGAATTTCTACATCCGTGAGTTCAAATGTGAACGTCAAAATCCGGATTGTGAGATTGTCCTGCAAAATTGCGAAATGTGTAAATTGAGCTCATCATGTAGGATTCAGCTCTTCTGTCTAGCTCACCTCCAGTATCGTTTTTACAGATGCATTTCCAACCCGAGCAATAGTTTCCAAACCTCTGGAAATTGAAACGTTATGCAAAGTGGCTCCAGTTGTGTAGATGAATCCAAACATGTCCCGTGTCAACTCGATTCTCCTTGTAGGTGGATCGAGTAGTGCAAGTGGCTGCAATTTCTTGCTTACCACCGTACTTCCGAACGAATTCAGCACGAAGTCCACAAACTGATTCGCCCTTTCTTCGGACGGGGGACTATCACTTGCTTTGGGGACTTTGGATGGACGGGTCACATGCAGTTGTAATGGAGGGTTCTCTCGTGCCTGGTATGGTGGTCTTGGTCCTGTCCATGGCGCGATTCTGACACTGGGCACTGGTGGCTCCTTCCAGTTTTCGCCTTCATTCGTCCAGCCGTCCAGGCTTGAAAACTGAACGAAAACTTTAGACATTGTCACTGTGGGTTGATCAGAAATTACACTCCTGTTACTTTACGCTTACCTTCGGTTTTTTATGATGACCTGTGTCGACAAATTGTGATACAAAACCGAGACATAAGAAAACGGTGTGAAATAACTTCATATTGGCGTCTTCGTGATTGCTTGACTCAAGTTGGTTTGCAACAAGACTACGCTCGGACGTTGTGGGCTCCGTATAGTTGCCACGAAGCTAGTTAACCCCGATTTGATCGAGGTCATCATGTCTGGCACAAATAGGACAATGCTTTCAGAGTGCAGCACAATCCTTCGAACAATGAACCAAGAAATAAACTACTGCTGACAAATCGCTGGTCGTTTAATCTTACCGATTGTCCAACCACTGGGTGGTATCGAGGTGGATGATATTTCAAGACTGAACCAGTTATAACATCCGTCGACCCAAAATGGAAACCTTGCCCACTTTGGCCCTAACGTAAGCCCAATTGAGCCTTTATGAAATTGCGACGAGGCTTTGGCCATCTTACGAAACAAGCGTAAAAGCAAACCTACATCTGAGTGTATTAAAAGGTGGGTAAAATGCCAGCGTCGTCAAATGGGAACGGTTAGAAAAACAGAAACGATAAAGATAGTCACGGGGCTCCTGTGTCGCCTGTGTGGATGGGTAGCGCCAGTATATAGAGGAGGTTTTTGGGCTCCTGTGACAGATTTGTTCCAGTTATAAATTCTGCTTGTTGCTACTCGTTGCAACGCTGTTCGTGCCATCAGGAGTTTCCATCGACCACACCAATCGATTCAATTACATGTCAACAATGCTGCAGCTCACGAAGCGAGACGAGAAAAGACGTAATAATGATTATGATAGGGGAGCCTTCCCTTGTGCTGCATGCAACATTTATCCTGAAGTTGCTTGCCCTTTGTAAAATGTAGTCCAATGCCAGTCTTCCTTAACGGCGCTTGTTTGAGGTGTGGAATTTCTAAATTAAATATCATGAACGGCAATTCCGAAATGAGTTGTTCAGATTGGCGAATTTTGTATTTAAAACTTTTCAACATCAATAAAACAGGATTATGCTATTCTGTTAAGATTTTGCCGATTACAGATACCACAAAGCTACAAATAATTTGTGATGAGCAGGTCTGACTGAAGTAATTCACTTTTAGTGTGGACGAAGTCTTAGCCCGTGAACCTGGAAATGGTGTTGCTGAACTTGGTGTAGAGTTCACTTTGGACTGAGGCGAACAAGGCATTGACTGGATACGTGGAGTCGTTGAGGATTGCGTTCAGCAGGAGACGGATTTTTCCTTCCATTGATTCCAGAATAACTCGCTTAGTCAGGTTGCCAACTGTATCGACGACCTGTAAAGTTATATGAATGAAAAGGGCGATAAGAATTTGTAGTAGTGGTCAGAATTCAA
Source organism: Mesaphorura yosii (assembly GCA_009869945.1). Taxonomy (NCBI): domain Eukaryota; kingdom Metazoa; phylum Arthropoda; class Collembola; order Poduromorpha; family Tullbergiidae; genus Mesaphorura; species Mesaphorura yosii. The sequence goes on from WIXG01000097.1 coordinate 111,453, forward strand.
GTGAGTCGCGAAACTAAGTTGCTTAATCAGCAAATTAACTAGAAATCGCAATCTTAAATTGAGCTGGATTGCATATTTTATCTCACCCTGTCGAGAAGGAAATTGAATGAACCGAGACCGGTGGTCTGGAACTTGAAGTGGCCAGCGTCCGTGATGTCAAAGCGGGTCAGCAGCAATTTGCCGTTCTTATCAACAAGAGCTTCGATTTGTGCAGTCACGCTGTTCAGATAACCTTTGACTTGCTGTTGTGGGATCTTTTGCCCCATGAATGCAATTTCCAATGTGTACGAAACTTCCATGTCTGTGAATTCGGTCTCGAAACTGACGCTTTGCGTGCCGTTGGACTAAACATACAGAAAGAATTCATGCGGATGCGTTGGGACTGACATGTAAGAGATTTCTTGACGCTTGCGAAAAACTTACGTGACCGTGGAGGGCAGCATCGCCAATTCTGCGGATATTTTGGAATCCGCGCATGTATCCGTGGTTCAGAGAAGCTTGACCGTGATAAGTGATGCCGTAGAATTTCTTTCGGAAGTCCTTCGTCTCAGTTGGCAAATCAACTTGGTTCAGACCATTTTCTTGGATTTTTGCCTTCAGCTTCTGAATGGTTTGGTCAGCAAATTTATTGGCATCCTTTTTCAGGTTGGAAACTGAAGCCGGTTGCTCTTCGCCGCTGAAGTCCTCTGAGCTGTCCTGCTGGACATAATTTTACGCTCATGAAACGTTCGGATTGAAATTGATTGGAGTTTGGTCAAGAATTGAAATCCTTAATGTGCGTACCTGGGAAATGTGATTCCTGGAGTGTCTGTTGTTGCTGTTGCTGCTGTCATTATTGAAAAACTGGATCATGTTTCCAGAATGTTGGCCATGTTGGTTGTTGCCACTCTGTCTCCTTTGACCGCTTTGATTCTCATTTTCGTCGTCAAAAATGGCTTCCCGCAGTCTCTCTAGGTCGGAGCCGTTGGGAAGTCGGAAAGTCGGGGTGGATTGCGCCAAGGTCAGAAAGCCTGTCACGACGCAAATTGCGAGAAGGATCTTGTTCATTTTGACCACTTGTTCAGGTTCACAGAAATTGAAACTTGTTACACTACCTGCAACTGCAACTGTTTAATGGGCTTTTTGGTGAGCCAGCCTTTATTTATAACTTTCAATCCAATCAAATGTTGTGCTGTAGAGTGAATATTACGTGGATACATGATTGAAACATTCTTCTTGAACATGATCGTGTCTTCTTCTGAATCTAATCTTTACCGAATCAGCGTTTTTACGCCTTGGCGTGGAGATAGAGCCACGGACTTTGTAGCTTTTCATCGAAAGACGACTGCAGTCATAGTCGGCAAGTTTTAACTACGTAATACGTAAATGCAATTGAAACTGATTCGCATGATCGACAAGCAGAAATCTGGATGACAAAATTAAAAGTGCAATTCGGCAGTTCCCATTTACATTCTTAACTGCAGACAACAATCTTTATCTTGCCTTCGCCCTTGCCTTGGAAAGTCTGATAAGAAAAGTTCATGCTGGAGAGTTCAAATTGCTCTAGATGAGCTTAGCAGCTGAGCTAGCTGAATTTCTAATTAAAACCATGATACCGGCGACGTCTCTCAAAATCTGAAAGTCAAATCCCAATGGACTTGTGCGATATTTCTGTGCTGTGTTCAGGGGCAACGCGATACAACTCACGCATCTCGCAGTCTCAGAAGCATTTCAGAGTTGCGCCGCATCTCGCCATCTCTTTTGCTCAACCTCAGAATACGCTCAGCTCGACGCCTTTTCGTACTTGCAATCTTTCCATACATACACAAACTCCACTTTACAGGGCAAAGTATTTCAAAACAGGAAGACGCTACGCCATTTTCATTGAAGTTCAATTTTCAACTTAAAATTAAATTAACTGTCGGTAATCACGTCGTAAATTAACTATCATCTAAAAGAACTCGGATAAACAACACCGATTGACAAAAATTCAACATTGAATGAGTGACTTTACCCAAGAGTAATAGAATCAGACAGAAAGCTTTTTGACTAAGTACCATTTTTAATTCCTACTAATTAATCAGCATTATTGTGACAAATTAATCCATATTTGTAAGCATATTAATAATTAACTCAACATGTACAAGAGTAGTAAAAGGCTGGATCGTGGAGAGGCATCGCCGCCGATGACGAAGCGAAGTCGCAGTTCAACTCTTGGGCGGTATGGTGACCCAGACTCTGGAGATGACCGGAGCCCTGATCGAAGTCGAAGAAGTGCTCATTACTCTTCATATGATTCGAGAGGATACAAAGATTCGTAAGTATCCCCGCTGGGGCTCACAGAAGTTCTTGATGACTTTGCGGATATTTGTTTCCATGGCGTGTCCAGACCGTCCTGGCACAACCAACCTTGCCCAAGTTTTATAATGTCCATATCCGCCATGTGGAATTGTGAACTTGGAAATATACGATATTGTGTTGCTCTTTTGCAGTTACCATCATTCGTCTAGTTCATCGACATCAAAACCGTATCCGTACAAAGTGCTTTGCATTTCATCATTACATGCGAAAGCATCGGATGAAGTTGTTCGAGATACCTTGTACCGTGAATACAAAAGATTTGGTGACATCAGTGTAAAAGTGGTTCAAGAATTGGATGAACGTGTCGCCTATGTCTACTTCCGTTCTTACGAAGACGCACGTGATGCAAAACACTCAAAATCAAGAATTATAATTTTCGACAAGCCAGTCATGGTTGAGGCAGCCTACGAATCGAGCAGTTCAAGCTCAAATAACAGCGGTTACCGGCCACAAGAAAGTTCTAGGGATAGTTTTCCAGGGCCGGACAGGCATGGAAGTGGTGGTGGAAGTGGATCTTATTATTCAAGAAGGTATATATCTAAAAATATTCAACATCTCGAAGTTTCACTTCAAGCTGTGCTAATTTCTAGTGCAATTATCCCAGTTTTGTGGTTGGCGCAGTCAAGTTTTAAGTTGATATGTTTAATCAAAGTTTCACAGTTTTCTGGCTACCTGTGTCGCTGTGCGTTATATTACGATGTCAATGTGACATGAAGGTTGGTAGTTGATTAGTCGACTCGCTCTGCGTCATTCGCGAGTCAGGCCAGAAAAGTGGTTACAGTGAGTTAAAATGCATACGCAACGTGTGTATTGCTTGGAGTTCGTGATCGGTTTGTTGGTGAGGAAAGGAAAAGTGGAATCGTGAAGGTGCCCACATTGTGCACTTCATATGGAGAAAGTTCTTGTTTTCGTGTCAGAAGTCAAAATATAATGTGCCCGTTACCTCTTATCTGATACACAACGATCACAAAAAGAACGCAACGATTAATTCATTTGCGCTTACTCACGCTCAGGAAGTTAGGAAAGCCAAAAGCAAGCGCGTGTTAGTGTGGCGCTCCAAGTATTCAAGGCGCAGGCTCAAATGTGATTAATTGCTAAATGATTAAAGTCAATCTTTCTCAACAAAGCCAACAATGGGCGAACGGGCCTCATCAACATCAGATTTACCGTGAAGTGTATCGAACGGTGATCAGTGGCCAGTGATGCATGAAGACGTCAGAACATGGATGGAAAAGACGACAACTGAATCTTCAACTGCCAGCGTCTTCTATTCTTGCCTAGCTTTCATTTGTAGTTTCGCTAATCTATTCGGATGCCCTCCTGTTTCGCAATGATTAATTTGTGAAGATTTTTGTGCGTTAAATAGCAATCAATGGGTCTCTGTTTAGTATTTGATTGGTCTGGTTTTGGTTTTGGTGCAATGTGCAAATTAATTCATCTTAACGTTTATGAATGATCTTAAAGTTCAACTACCATGTTTTACAACGCGCAACCTACACTCCCTGATTACTGTTACTGTTTACCAATTTCAAGTTGAAGTTTTGACCACAAGCTACGCATATGCAGAGGTGAAAAGTGAGTGTCCGACTTTCCTCAGTGTAACTCAGTAACTCCAAAAAAAGTAGTTCGAGTTCGAGTGCTCGTGAGGAAATATTAATATTGCAAATGCATATCTCAAATGGAATGGTAAAAATTACACCATTACGCGAATCACAAATTGCTTAATAAAACTTTATGCCTTCTTTCGTTTTCTTTAACGTTGAAGACGACCAAAAGGAAGCGTCACTGGGCATGTTCTAATCTCACGTATATTTGCTTAGGTCGCCGTATCATGAGGGTGGAAGCAGCAGATATCGAGATGACCCGGTGGCGCATCGTGGCTACCATGATAGAGGATATGGCGGTGGAATGCCTCCGCCACATCATGCAGGACCACCACCTGGTCCGCCGCAGTATCCGATGAGACATGGCGAATTTCCAAGAAGGGAACCACACCCACACGACTACATGGGGGGACGACCACCTCCACATCAAATGTTCAACGGTCCTCCAAGGTTAATGTCAATGCCAATACATTTCTTATAGTGCTCAAGTGCTTGAATTTTGGTTTGGAGTGTAAGTGCAGTTGTGCAGTGTTTCGTAGACAAAGTGTAGAGACTATGCTTTAGCTTGTTTCGGTTTTTGAGCTAGAGAAGTTAAAGACATGCCGTTTAGTATCTGGCTGGGTTGATGATGGTCCTGATGATACGGCTTGTTTAGCTAATCTCTAGCTACATTCTTCTCTCTTCCGTGAATATTAGCTCATGAATTCGCAGTTATTGCAATTACACGTGAAGTGAGAGGCGAGGGGTTAAGGAGAGTGTTATAATGTGATCACGCAGATTTAACGCATACAGATATCCTGGACCTGGTCCTTTGCCACCACCCGGACCACCAATGAGAGGTCCTCCTGGAATGCCACCAATGGACCGCATGCCGTATGAAAACAAAAAGGACAAATTCCCGAACTATCTGCATCATATTCCTCCAGAAGATGATCCACTCGCTACAAGAACGCTGTTTACTGGAAATCTGGAGGTCAGCATTACGGATGAAGAAATGCGTCGTATTTTCGGACGTTATGGAACTGTGGAAGACATTGACATCAAGAGACCTCCACCAGGAACTGGCAACGCATACGCCTTCGTGAGATATGCAAACTTGGACATGGCAGCCAGGTCCGTTACGAGTCTTTTCTTTTTCAATCTAACTTTCGCCAAAAAAATTTAGCATTAATGTCATCTTACAGAGCAAAAACTGAACTATCAGGACAATACATTGGCAAATTCCAATGTAAAATCGGCTATGGCAAAGTTAATCCAACAACGAAGATCTGGGTTGGTGGTCTCGGTCCCTGGGCAAGTTTGGTGCAACTTGAACGGGAATTTGATCGTTTTGGCTCCATCAAGAAAATCGACTGGACAAAGGGCGACAGCCAAGCATTTATCACTTACGAAACAATTGATGCAGCCCAAGCAGCTGTGAAGGACATGAGGGGTTATCCACTAGGCGGTCCTGACAAGAGGCTGAGAACTGACTTTGCAGGGGTTGAGCAAGTTGTGAGCTATGCGAAGAAATACGAAGAATATGACAGTGGGTATGACAGGAATTATGGCTCAAACAATACTGAGACGCCAGGCCCTCGAGCACCGCGAACGCCTATCAAAGGTTAGCGTGTCCTGGTTTTTGAGCTCTTGACCACATGTGATTCATTGACTTAATGGTTTTGAATATTTATCTTTGATAGGAACGTCAGGTCATTCAAGTGACATTGGTTCAAGCCCAAGTGACTCAGAGTCTGGTCGACAAAAGGCACGTAATGGAAATCATCTGAATGGTATCAAGAGTATAGCTGAAATACCAAAGAGAGGGAGCGCAGGGTGGCAGGGAGCAATGATCTTGAAAACTAGCTCCTTCCCAGCGAAGTAAGTTATCGAAGACTTCACAATTCTCCCGAAACTCAATAGCTAGCTGTAATAACTAATCAAATAATCTGATTTGTAGGTTGTACATCACTGAAGGCGACTTGGAATCCGTGGAAGCACTAATGAAGGATGAGGAAGGCAAAAATCAGTTGAGAATCACTCAAAGATTGAGATTAGATCAGGTAAATTCTCCCTTCTTTAACTTTAACTGGGAACGAGACTGATCATTCACATCTCATTGAATCTGTACAGGGAAAACTTGACGATGTCACGAAGCGTATGTCATCGTGCACATCTTTTGGAGTGTTTCTTGGTTTGCCAACTTCAGCAGCACCATCATCGCCAGTCTCATCTGATGGACACAGCCCAAGTGTGCAGTCGCGTCCTTTGAGAAACTTGGTGTCGTACTTGAAGCAGAAGGAGGCAGCTGGAGTTATTGCACTGCAAAACAGGGACACGAACGCTATTCTTTACGCGTTTCCGCCGTGCAAATTCAGCTATGATCTGCTGCTGAAGACGATGCCTGAGCTAGAAGAACCAACTGAAGACCATCTTGTTGTGCTCGTCATTCATGGCGGCGCCTAAAAGCCTAAAAGGCTCTCCATTGTGAATCATGAATTGAGTACCCAAGAGGAAGCATTTTTATCTCTCTTTTTTGACTAACTCGTGAGTGTAATTTATTGCAATCTTCGTTAAAATAGATGCGTATTTAAAAATAGTCTCATGTTAAACAGCTAGCAATTGTGCATTCACTAGCATTACGAATAAAAATTACCAAATATGCAACTGGTATTTGAATGTCTGCCCTTTTCCAATGCTTTATGCAATAAATTCGCTTTCGTTTATTAAAATGTGTTTTTATTAAACATTTATATTTGTCGGGCATTCCTGCAATCAGTGGTCTCTCTTCCCACCAACTTTCTTCTGAACAACATCCCGGAATTGCGACAGAATCTTGTTTTCACGTTTCTGTCTTTCTTCTTTGGAGAACATAGCAAGGGCTCTCTTCTCGTCGGCAGAATAGATTTGATTTTCTTTACGAATACGAACAGCTTCCATTCGACGATGTCTGGAACCACTCATCACGAAGCCCACCTAAGGAATAGAATCACATAATGTAATACAAGCCTCTCAAATAAGTTCATAAGTGCATCTGCGCTTACCTGTTCGTATACTTCAATCTCGTCAGAAGTGAGACCAATTTCACCTCTTCTCGGGATACGTTTACCTTCGGCAACATAATTTGCCATGGCTTGACCTTCTCCAGGCAATAGGGCCTTTCCAAAGTCCTTGTGAGATAACTGAACAATTTGCTTCGGCTGAGGACCCACCACATCATCCTCGACTTCATTGCCTTCAGTATTCAGCTTGGAGTTTGCAGCGGAGGTTCCTTCCAGCGCATCTGATTAAGGACAAATTCGTGTTCATGAGTCGGCAGATCACAGGTTTGAGATTGAAAAGCGAAGTCACCACGGAAAAACTTTACTTTAAGGTATTCTACAGAAATACCTGAAACAAATGTTTTTAAACTAATTCGACCATGCTGAATCCGAATTCGTGGGACATTTGCCGGAACATAGCGCCCAGTCGAGCTTTAGCTGTGCCCTTGACAACGTCGACTCGCTGGTGAATAGGTGTAGGCAAAGGTAGATTTCGTACAAAAAAGTGAATTTGGAAGCGCTGTTACGTTACTTGGAAGCATTTCCGCTAAAAAATCTCCACCGGATTCGGATTCAGCGTGGTCGAATTAGTTTAGAAACACTGGTTTCAGATATTTTCGGAGAAGACCTTAAAGTAAAGTCTAGCCGTCACCAGATTGAAATGCTTACCTTTCTCAACCCACTGATCCTCTTCGTTGTCACTTGAACTCGATCCTTCGCTGGAACTACTGGCCTTAACGGGTTTACTAGGGCCAGCCGAATTTAGCGCTTCATTTTGTCGAATTACATCACTGAAAATATCTTTCGCAGTCTTCTCGGCGTTAACTTTCTCCGCCTTGTCAATCTTATGCTTTCTTTTATCGGAGGACTGTCTGCGATGTTTTTGTTCCTTCTTGGACTTTTTGCTTTTCTTGGAAGATTTGTGTTTTCGCTTTCTATCTTTACTTTTTCGCCTACTCCTGGAATCGTCACTGTCATCTTCGCTGTCTGAATCATCCGAATCATCTGATGAATAGGAACGTCTTCGTTTCTTCTTCTTGGATGTGGATTTGTGACTCTTGTGACGCCGACTCGTATGACCATTTCTTTTTCCATCTTTGTCATCCGACTTTATGTGCCAATTGAAAGTGTGTGATGAGACGTTAGCATCCGCTTTCTTTCTAACCGTCGGATTTTCATCAGAGTCAGAGCTGTTCAGGGACAGAGAGCACAATAAAATTCAAGTTAAAGAGTTAAAGAGAAAAGTAGAAAGAGTAAAGTTAGAGAGTTAAATTAGTCAAGCACCCAGTGAATGCACAATGACGTGTGACACCAGTTGTGATCACAAGAAGTACTTACTCTGACAATTGATGAGAAGGGCTCCATCCCCAAACGTCAGGAATTCCATTCTCTGCAATCTCGTCTCTAAGCTGCTTTCTCCTCTTGGACATTTCAAATACGTAAGTAAACTACCAACCTTTGACGACTTTAAAGTATAAGGTGCAGATTTTAATTTCAGGTAATTGACATTACATTGACAAGCACACTTTTTAAATGCCCTCTTGTACGTGCTGAACCTCAAGTTCCAACTGATTAACGATAATAAAAGGTTACAGCTTATTTTAGAATGTTCAAAATTAATCTGTTAGAAGTAGAACTTTTCAAAAAGGTAAAGAATGTCGTTTAAAATTGAATACAACGTTGAGTGTTGAATTTAGCGCTTGAAAGTCGCTTCTCGCTTGCACGAAATCTATTGGGATGCGCTCTGAAGGAAGTCTAACAATCTGCCTGTCCGAGTCTGTCTTGCCCAATTTGTCGACTATGGCCAATTTATCCAGGTAAAAATGATTTAATCTCCCGGAATTGGTAGGCGAATTACGTTTTACATGTTTTTCATTCATATTACACTTAACTTGGCTCATTTATATTTTACGCATGTAATGTGCGGATTGAGATGTTTCATCTGCTCTTCGCACTCGCAGCAAACGCTTCTCCCATTTTAATGTCCTTCTTGATCTCCGGGATGGCTTCAGCAATCAAATCTTGTTCAGATGCTGTAATTTTGCCAAGGCACAGGTTCTCCTTCATTCCATGCGTCTGAAATATAACAGACATGCGATGAACAATTCAAATTATCCTGATTTTATGCGTGAGTGAGTGGGGTAAGTTGGTTAGCAAGTAACCCCCAACAAAACTAGCGTTGCAAAATACGGGGAATCTGTGACATCCGATTCGTGTTAAACAGGTCATCGGATGACATTCCAGAGTGCCTGCCGGTAGAATGACGACGTCTGCTCCAGCCAGTGCCTTCGACAACTGCTCCTCGCCCAAGTAGCCTTCAACTTCGCCTTTCGTTTCAATGTGACTCATGTCTTCGGCGACGGCGGGTGCGTGTGCTGTATTTTCATAGAGTGCCAATTTACTGATAAGAGGAGAATGTTTCAGGAGGAGTGACAGCGGTTGTCCCACCGAACCACTGGCTCCAAGTACGGCGACCTTGACTTGTCTCTGAATGAGGAAGGCGTTCAGTATTTTTATGTAAAGTGAAACTGGAAGTAGAAGCACGAATAAATGCGACTTACATCTGGTACGTGAGCTGAATATTGCCTTTGGAAGCCATGAAAGACTCGCGTGGCCAGTTCGAGGCTTCTTGTGAGTGCGAAGATTCTCCATCTTGAGAAATGAAGTTAGATTTGTGTTAATACTTACTTTAAAGAAGAATTTAATAGAGTTCTTAACCCATAGGTCCCCAATACATTTTGCGCTTCAGGCTTTCGATAGCACAACTTTATTTGAAACGACTTCACCAAAGGTTACATTTTTACTAAATGGTGGAACATGATGATTTCTTCAGGACCAAGCTGCTTCGAGGGTCGTGTCAATTATAGAGCAACGCAGCGCAGTAGATGGTGTTTGAATTAAAATCAGTTTATTAGTAAAATATTTGTAGCTATTTCGTGAACGGAATTTCTGCCCCACCAGGCCCAATTGAAGTTGCTACATTCGAACTGAACGGGCACAATCGCTACGAGAAGGACTTGTCCTCATTGTCGCCTCTGAACCAATTGCCAGTCAGAAAACTTGACAAATTCTGGAGCGGTCTTGCAAGAAACTCTTGAGCTGTTGAAATGGCTTGCATCGGCGACGGCAAGAATCTTAAAGTTTTAATAATGTCGTTAATCTGACTTTTGATTTGGTCCTCCAAAATGTCCAGTACGACATACTTCAGTGAGTTTCCAACAAGCACTCCAATCTAATAGGCAAAATTCACAATTAAAGTATAGCGATCGATGCTGCATGGATAGTTCGCACACATACAACTTACATGCTTTCCAAGGAAGTCAAGCACTGTTCCCAGACCAGTAACATGTACGTCGAGATCTCCGGTATTGAGCACGTCCAGTTTGGTCAGTTCAGCATTAAAAGAGAAAGGATTTAATCTTACAGCGAGAAAAGCTTCTACTGAAGACAATTTGCCGGTGACAGTTGCGCGCGGCCCGAGTCCCATGAACTCAGCATGCGCATCGTACGTGACAGTTGCGTCATCCACTCCGATTTTAGACTCGACTAAGACATCGCCATTTGCCTGAAAAGTAAAATTGGCTTCGGCTCACAATCTTCGGAACTTGAAAGATCACGGGTTACTTACCTCGGCGGAAATTGTTGTTGGGCCAGTTCTGTGAATGGTCTCCAGACCCTCAAGTGTACCATTGCTCAATGACGCTGATCCATTGAACGTCATCCCAAGTATCTGTCTTGAAAACGAGTCCCGAAGATCCGGTAACGACAACCGAGCGAATCCACTCTGGACTAATTGGCTTCTTAAGGTTGCAAGAATTTGATCTAAGTATGCCTGCGCATAATTGAAAATGCTTGCATCTTCTGCTTCCCTTGCATGCCTGATGATGATGGTGTCCTGATATAATGCGTTTATGAATCTCAAATCGGCTAGTCAAATCCAATCGCTCCAGCACATGTTGGTTTACCTGATTTGCTACATCAAACTCGCTCAAATGTGAAGTTGGGTTTTCTTCACTCGTGTCAGTCGTCGGTCGAAAAGATTTTGTGAAATTAAAGGCAGACGCGCAAATTAACACAAACCACAAAACTTTTATTGTGTTCATATTTTCCGAGCGTATTACTAGTAACATTACAGTTTCTTAAATTAAAGAGTGCTTGCTAAACTACGAACAATGAAAATGAGACTGCGCCGCTTGAACACATAGAAAAGAGTAAAAAGATCATTCTAAACTTTCCGAGGATTTAAGTGTTGAAAGGAATAGTAATCCAGTTCTGAGGACCAAAGATAAGGGATAACCACTGCTCGTTTGCCACACAAGTACTTGACCATGACTTGCTTCAAGGGCTGCTGTAGCCCACAAACCCAACACCAACCATGTGTATTAATATAGGTCAAAACTGCGCGTGACGGCCAGCGCGATCCTTATCAGAACAAGCCAGCCTGTGAAGAAAAAATTTGCTTCCTTATCATTTCTTTGCAACCAGCCGCAGTTGCATACTCTAAAATGGACACGTCTTTCTTCACAGCCCCAGGACGATCAATTGCCTGCACTGAAAGGCACGTGACTCATCGACTTTATGAAGACTTTCAAGGATTTACTAAAAATGACTAACCACAACCTAATTAATTTATCTGAACTCTTGGCCGGCTTAATAAAAATGTTATCCACGCTTTTTGTAAGGCGCAAATGTCATTTCTATTTTGTAGCAGCCTAATTAATTGCGGTTTGATTTGTGCGACTGCGAAAGTTGTGAATGTGAACAGCACGATATTAACTAGCTTATCGTTCAGCCTTCCTTATTTACTGTAAGAAATTCCGTATTTGTGTCTCAATTCTGCAGCCGCTTTCGCAATGATTGTGAAACCCAACATTTAAGAGTGTCTGGGCCTAGAATTCTTTAACATGAGTGCAGTGAACTTTGGGACTCGGGGTGTGTGAGATGGAGTACCAGACGGGACCAAGTTTTGTGCGAAAAAGTCCGAGTGTGTCTCTTCAGTCTCTTGACTCCCTCGATGGTAAACGAAAATTGGAAAAGACGCAGAAACAAGTTAACGAGGTATGGCTATTAAAAGCCTGATCGATACACTAGTAGTATTATTTCATGTCTACGTTCGCAGGTAATCAACATAATGCACGAAAACGTCGACCAAATTGTTAAACGAGGCGATAATTTGGATATCCTCAGCCGTCGTGCGAGTAAAATTATATCTGAATTTCTCAATGTGGACACATTTGAAACACAGTCTTACTGTATTGCCCATTCTCATTCCGTATTGCAGACGAACTTCAGACTGCAGCTCAAGCGTTCGAAAAGACTACACACAAAATTGTAGCAAAAGAGAAACGGAAACAGTACAAAGTAAGACAAATAACGCTGGAAACTTTAACTTGATCTCAATATACAATCTTGACACAGTTCATCTGTAATTTCAGCTGATGGTGATATTAGTCAGTATTTCCATTCTGGTCATTGGCGCATCTGCTGGTAAGATAATAGTCTTAAAACTTTGAGAAATCAAGTACAAGTCGATTCAGCCCATCGCAATTAACGTAACGTCGTAAATCATGAACTTGAATTTCTTTTTGCAGTGTTGATTTATTTTATGTACTTCAAATAATAGCAAGAAATCATTCTGACGAAAACGAACAGGAGAGGAAGTGACTGTACACATAATTTGGGTGAAGGTCGTTTCGGAACGAAGACTCATGAATATTTTAGCCTATTGTATTAGCTTTGTAATGGAAACGCTGTTGACCACAGCAGAACCAGCAGCGTTGGATACGGACGCGGACGCGACCATCGGCGTAGATGGGAAGAGTGTACCAGCAATGATTGTATTTAGCAAATTTTTAACTGGCACCTCCAAAACAGTCGCGACGAATCATTTGATAAAGGTTCCAAAAAATTCAGAGACCTGAGATATAAAGGAATAAATAAAATGACGTGTTTTGTAATGACCATTTCTAATCTATGCCTTACAATCTCTGACCAGAAGTTCAAGATGAGCCCCAATCCCGACACGTCGATACTCAAATAACCCAGATCCCTCATGTCAAGCCTTTCGAGGGATACCGCACTCAGTCCAGCCGTAACACGGCACTGAATGACGATTTTGACTCCCTTTAGATTCTCTGTGACACTGGCTGATGGTCCAAGCCACAGCATGAAGTAAAACAACTTGACATCGTTCAGTTCAAGCTCGGCGTCGAATACAATGACCCCATTCTTCAAAAGTATCCAACGATCCAATTAGATAATACACCGCGACGGTGACACCGTGTACGTCTCAATTTACCGGCTCGAGGACAAGATTTGCTGGTCCTGATCGGTGAATCGTTTCCATTCCGCGCAGGACGCCAGAGTAGAGAGACGCAATCTCATGCCAGCGGACTCCATGAATAACTTGGCTAAATTCCAGAGAGTTGTCGGGTAAATCTATCCGGCCCATTCCGGTGATCGCTTCCACGAGCGTGTCATGAATGACGGGCTCAATCATATACAAAATCTGAACTCCGAGTGACGTGATGATGTCATCGATCACATCACTGAATTCATCTCCCCCAAAGGACCTTCGAATTTCAAGTTGATGTCAAGGAGTGACAATTCGTATTGTAAGTCTTTGACTTTGAATCCTCCGAATATGATTCCAAGCTTGGAACCACCGGTCGGCTGAATTCCGGAGACTGTAATCAAGAAGGAGCCCTTGCCGTAGATGGGCAGAATCAAAGCAGCCAATCCATCAATGTCATAATCCCCTGTCGAGAATAAAATGAAGGTGTGAGGAATTTGTGGTGTAGAAACTATGCTTGAGTTTGTATATTGAATGAGACTGACCAATTATGGTGAAACTTGGAAGCTCCAGCCCCATTTCTAGTGTCAGAAGTATCAGGTTAGAGTTTAGGTGGGAAAGTTTAGTATGTCGAGTGTCGAAAGCCCATCAACCTGAATGTCTCTGCATTGGCAAAAATGTAAAAATGAATTGTCAATGAAAATTGTAACAAATGCGTCGCCCTTACGTCAAGCTCCCTTTGACCTTCAACAGTGGCTCTTGGATATCCAGATTAATTTCCGCCATTTCCAGAGGGTCAAGTGGCGGAATGCCCAATTCAGGATAACCTGTGGACATCCCTCCTTTGAATGCGTTTAGTATTTCAATGATCAAGTCATCCAGAATGTTTTCGGTGCCAGATTCAGATGCAACGGCGTTTGCTGTGAAACAGTAAGGTTTCTTTATGGAACAATTTGTGAAGGAAGCGTTGAGAGTTTAACCGTTTTTCGAATGTGTTGCATGCTTCGCATGGTGTCAGATTAGCAGCTACCGGAAATCCCAGAATCGCGAAAGCAACAATGGAGTTCATTGTTCTCTAGCTCAGGTTCTCTGAACTTGGTACTCGAGTAATTGGTTGTAGTGTTGCAGAGAAGATTTGAAGTGGAATATCGTCAGATACATTACGAAGTCCGCTTCAAATCAATTAAATTAAGTCCGATTGGAATGCCTCCTAAGCGCAGTCAGAGAAGGGCGTGTAGGGGAGAATTTATTTTTACTCTCAAAATATCATTAGATTAATAACCTGAACGAGATGAGTCACGATTTATAAATTAATTGCACCAATAAAAGAAACAACGTTCCATTCAAGCAATGAACATCAAACATGGCTGTTGTGTCGATTGCGGAGCCTTGCGACCAGCAGACGTCTGTGAAGGCTTTGGCGCGAGCAGAGTCCGAACTGCTTCACCTCATCAAATACGGGCTGCGGGGCCTGCAATTTTGCGGGTATACACCGCTTTCAACGTCCAAGTGCACTTTGGAATGGAGGTGGATGAGCATTCCGTCCGTCTACCAATTTGTATTAATGATTTTCACTGTGCTCACGTTGTGTGGCTACTTCGTGAACTCGCAGAAAATCCTGCTGAAGTCGAATAATCATAATGGAGACACTGGCGGCCGAACGGAGTTGTTTTCTGGGATACTCCTCGTTCTGTCAATATCAGGATTCACTTTACTGCACCGGATTTGGGGAATGTTGAGCGCCAGCAGTATGCTGAGCTTCTGGAAGCAAAATGTGCAGTTATTGGCCGAATTTTCTAATCGCGGCATTGATTACATGAGCTCACATGATGCTGTACTAGAGAAAATCTACAAGCACAGCAGACGTTCATTCTTTGGATTCACGGCATTAGTCTTAGTGAACTTCGGGGTCTTTTATAGCGTCCTGGCTTCAGTAGAAGGCCAGAATGTTAAGAAGAATGTTTTCGAGCAAAATTTTGACGAACTGGATGCGGTTGTAATCGTGTTTTACATGCTGGGCACTTTTTACTTTTATTTGCATTTCACTCACTCGATTTTTCTTACATTCTTCCCAAAGTTTTACGCTGGTCTGTTCACAATTATCTCGACGGAAGTTGAAACTATCCAGATTGAGCAGCACACAGCTGAAGAAATCATTGCCCAAATCGACAATTTTCTGGAATTACACAAATTGGTTCAACGCACAATTGGAAAGTACAATGAAGTGTTTGGAGTAAAGCTGCTGACCGAAGTTATGTTTTGGTGCATCGTCGTCCTGATTTACCTGTTCATCAGTACAATTTGGATCTTCAACCTGCATTTGGCATACGCTGCATGCTCATTTCCCACGGTTCTCCTGTTTTCAGCCATGGCCTTCAAGCTTTGCACTGCGGCAGACGAAACTACGGTGGAATCTAAGAAAATAGTTGACGGGTTGTGGAAATTGGAAGGATTTTACCAAATTCGTACGTCAACGTCGAAAAGGATCGAAATGGTGGTGTTGAATTTAAACACCAATCCACCACATGTTTCCGTCGCAAACTTCTTCACTGTTAATCGACAGCTTGCAACGACGGTAAAAATTATTATTCGAAGTGGACAAATGCCATGGGCATATTCAATTTTACATTCGTTGCCATTTTAACTTTGTAGATTGTTTGCGGAATGCTGACTTACTTGGTCATCTTGATACAGTTTCAGTTAAGCGAAATCAAGTGAGTATTAATGATTTTTAGGCGGTACCTACGTCTCATTTCATTTAGCGTCAACCCATTCATTCTCTTCTTCATTCACCGGCGTGGTTTCATCCAAGTGATAAGTTCGTGCAATCGATAGTATGTGATATGGATAAAACCGCCTTTGTTCTTTGTTCATATTATCGATTGAAGTAAAAGCAATTAAATTAATTTTGTGGTGTTCTCTCTAAAGAAATGAACGTGCATTTTTCAGACACTAACAGGACATCCGCTCCTGTCAATTTACTCTGGTGTTTCGCACAATAAACTTACCAATTAGCTAATTGTATAAATTGCGCAATATAATTTATTACGAGGACGTGCTTAGGCCTGAATTACTACACGCTAATTAGTTCTTGGCTAGCCCCCGTCTAGTGAACTCTGTGAGGATGGTGACAGTTAAAATTAAAGAGGCCTACATGGAAGCCTCGACCCCGGAACTGCTCGCGGAGAAGAAGCTCTTTGAACTGGTCAGGCACTCGTTTCGCTGCACTCAATTTTGTGGATACACACCGCTGTCCTGGCATAAGAACAATAGCTTGCGTCACAAGTGGTTTGCCATTCCAGCAATATACCAAATTCTTTTATTGCTTTCGTCTGGCGTACTATCGATTTATTCGGCCACCGAAGTGGATGTGTCCGTTTTCAAGAAGATAGGCATACTTGGAGAAACAGAAATTCTTAGTGGACTTGGTCTTTCGATGTGCATGATCGTGTTGATCATATTTCATAAGGTCTTGGGCATTTTTGACACAAATAAAGTGCTAACATTTTGGGAAAATAACTATCGTCTACTGGCACGCTTTGCAGCGAACGAAATCGATCTGCATTCAACTCATCAGGACAAACTGGGAGCCATTCCGAAATCAAACAAGAGAACCATCCAGACATACGTTCTTTTGATTCTCGGAGGGCTTGCACTCGCTGCTGCAGCTGTTGTTTCTGGAAACAAATTTGTGAACAGTGCGTTGGAGCTCTTATCGCTGCACTTTTTGATTGGACAGATAATTACTGGGCTCCAGTTTTACTCGCATTTTTGCCAGACACTCTGGATCGCCACATTCATTAAACTGTATGCTGCTCTCTCTTCAATTTTGGCAACAGAGTTAAAATTCCTTCGGCTCAATAAACCGAAGAACGAACTGGGAGAGGGTAGTTTCAATTCCAGGATTACGGCACTGATAAGATTGTACAAGAATCTGGAAGCTGTGGTGGTAGAATACAACGCTACTTTTGGCACGAGAATTGTCGCTGAGGTCATGTTCTGGTGCTTTGTGGTCCTCCTGTATACGTTCTTCGGAATTTTGTGGCTTTCGCGAGGAGAAATTTTCTTTTCTCTTACGTCAATTCCATTGATTATAATTTTTCTGAGCTCGTATTACCACTTGGGGTCCGACTCTAGCAAACTAAGCTGTGACACTCGTGCGGTTGGAGAGCAATTGTCCGAATTGTATGAGTTGGCAGAGGTCGACGTGACCAACTTAAGAAAGGTAAAACACCAGCAAATCTTGTCTTTAGGAAATAGAAATTTTGAGAATGAATGAATTCGGAATTTGTAGATTCAGATGTTGGCGATGAAGTTAAACACAACCCCACCAAAAATTTCTGGAGCAATGTTTTTTAATGTGGACAGGCAACTTTTAAGTTCGGTGAGAATGTTTACATTTATTCAAATGTATATGCGTAGTGTTCTGTTAAAATGGTTCTCTTCATCCTTTCTAGACCTTTTGCGCATTGGCGACGTATTTGTTCATACTCCTGCAATTTCAACTGAACGAAGTCACTCATTCACAATCGACGGGTTCAATAGGCTGTAATTGTTCTGGAATTAAACGCTGAGTGATTGAAATAATGCCCAGCAAATGTTCTCTCACGGCTACTTTCTGTAAGTAACCTCAAATATAAAAAGGAGAATTTGAAAAATTATGTTCGGTGTTTGCCGAACTTTGTACAGCACGAGTTTGATTAATAACGAAACATCTCATTAGTCACACTTTAAGTACCAATTTCGGAGAAGCCAAATGCCAAAAAACACGGCGTCAGGCACAATTAACCAGACGGACGAACGATTGTGGGGAATTGTGTTTATCTGGCCTAAATTGCGTTAAGTGGATTAGCAATGACTGTGTGCAAAGCAAAACTTTGTAGTGATATCTTTTAATTGTTTGGTGGGTCAAGAAGTCAACTTATCGTTTGACCAGCGGCAGCACATTCGAGGCAGACATTAAGCAAGTTGGGGTTCGACGACGAAGTAGTTCAGGTCTGGCTTTGATTTATCATCGGGTTCTTAAATTGAGAGCAAGGTTTCAATTCCATAATTCTCGCCGTTCACGTCCTCAGTCACACGCTGTATGCAAGTGTGAGCCAGCCAAAAATAATAACTGGAGCAAACCAGAGCCGGAAAGTGAAAGTCATTATAAAAATGCATGAGCTTCAGATTACAACAGCAGAAAGAGAGAAGGGAGCTGTGATTGTACTCTTTCAATTGATACGGTTCGACTGGTTGACCCCCAAAGACGAAATTCCCTTTGTGACAGCAAATTGACGTCAATGGTTAATATCAATGTGTACACTGTATCTGTGCGCGCCTCGATTTATGCTGAACGCATGCTAATTCGGATGCAAAAATTATGCGGGTGCGTAAGTCTCGTTGCTCATTCATTCACGCACGACATTTAGCACAACGTCGAAGAATTCTGTTAAGACGAAATTGCTGTTATGCAACATGGGTAATTAGCATTACGGAACAAGAAACAAGAGCAACGGAACCTCGGCTCACATGTGAGAAAATTCTCAGTGTGCAGTTATTTTGATATGTTTGTTCGACTGTTCGTCCGGGCGACCACACAATGTCAAGCAATTAGTCAATGCGCATAGGGCCACATTAAGAAAGTAAAAGTATAGCGTGGAATGGCTAATGTTAACGGGAGATAATGGTAACTACGCGCAACAGCGACCATTGTTGCGCGAAAGGGTATTTATATTGTACTCGCAAGCAGCAGTAGTAGGAATATGAACTGGGAGGCTTCTTCCCCGTTTCGTAACCGGCTTCAGGTCTTGACCACTCAATTACAGCGGCAAATCCCAGTGGAAAAATATACTTTCTTACTACAAAAGTGAGAACTGTGGCCTGCGACCGCTGATGAATACCTACTAGATACCAAGATGCATTATTGTTCTTGACCATTTTAAAATCTTGCACAATATCTCAGACGAGTCATTGTAATTCAGTGAGTTGACCAGTTAAGTTCGTGAATAAAGTCTCATTCTTGGTGTTGAGCTCCTTATCGCGTATCGCATCTCGTGAAGTTAGAAAGTGCACGGAAGACAAAAGTCTCAAGGATGGTCCGATAAATTCGACGTGCAAAGATTCGTCAATCCTGTGAGGAATAATTGTGATTGGAAAATAAATCCTTTGCGAGATCGTGGCGTGCTGTCAACAATGGATTTCTACGTATCAAGGTAAGCGTTAACCGTAGTCAATCTGCAATGGAATGCCTACGTTTGTAGACGCCAATTCGAAGAAATTGTTTCATCACACTTAACTTGTTGAGGGTTCGTTAGTTCTGTGCAATATGGATTGATGCGAAGTTTGTCACGAAAGACTAATTGTCTTGTGATAAATCTGATACACTCGCGTTTGGATTGATGATGCGGAGCGGGTTAAATATTAAAACAATGAACTGAATCTTTCGGCTTTCGGGCATAATCTTTTGCGAGACTAGAAGGTATCGTCATTTCATAAATAGGCTGTACGACTTCAGCGCTATAGACCAGGTATCCTCTCTGGAAATCACGAGGAGAAATTGCCTGTCCGCTGGCGCTGTACACGCTGAGATAAATTACAAGATCAGTCGCTCTTTCCTCACAACTCAGTTATATTTTGATTTAAGGACATTTCCATAAATAATGGTAGCATCGAAATTGAAAGGGAATGTTTAGAAATCCTTCGATTCAGAAGAATGCCTAAATAATCTCAACAATGAGGACAATGCCCGAGTTCGAATTGGGTTCATAATTCAATAAGTTATGGTTTCATATCTCACATTGGCTCATTTCACAGCCCGTCGACTCTGTCCAGGCGCACGCATTTATGATCCGTGCGGCTGAGAAAGTTGAGTGTATTGGGCTTACCCTTTTCATCTTCTTTTGTAGGACGACCTTGCTGCTAATTTTAATGTTATTCATAACTTCGTCCTCGTCCTCGGACTCCTCAACAATCTCAACAACACAGAACCCAATTGCACTTATTCTTGAGCACAAACAACTCGAACCAATTCTGAGCATCTTCAAGTCTGGAGACGGAGACAAGAAGCAGGAGAAATTGAAAGTATCTGATAGTTCGAAGGTCGAAGAGGTTGATGAACAGACGACTGCGAGGAGCACGAAGCTCACACCTGACCTTATTCGGCAGCTCCTCGCCTCGTCATTTGAGAAAATTGCCGACGCTCTGGCCGGGGAAGATGAGACCTTCGTGAATGCAACGATGAGCCTTAATACTACTACAATTGCAGCCGAAAGCCCAGACGGAGACGCAAACGACAAGAGCGAAAAGCCTCATTCGAGACAGGCGAGAAATGTGGATATTCGAATGCAGCCTTCGATGGGCAACACGACCCGCTCGTCTGCCTTTGGCAGAGCAGTTCGAGGTGAGAAACTGTGACCGGATTACACAAGAAGCAAGGAGCACTCAATGAGGAACACGAGATTAAATATGTCAATGTCGCTAATTCCATTCAAGCGAACAATTACTATAAGCAATATCGCATAATCTTGCATCAGGTCCAGAAACAGCCAGCCCGGGCTTCATGGCTACCGTTCCAAGAGAGATTTTACAGCAATCCTTTGACGTAGCCCGAGACGACTGGCTTTCGCGACAACGGTCCATTGAGAACATGTGGATGAGCAGTAAAATACTACTACATATTTTTACTTATGTTGTGAATGCCTTTTATGCGATGCGCTAATTCTAATGCTTTAAGGTGGTGGAGGCTCTGATCCTAGATCGCCAGTCGGTACAGCGTACGCATTCAGCGCTCCTAACGAGCAGGCCTTGGCCATGTCCAATAATTCAGCCCTGCTCGAAATTGCGTCACGAGCATTCATGCGAAGTCTGAGCCCGGAAGCCCAAAGGGCAATCAGACAAAAGAGACAGATTTCCAACATGTTAATGGATCCCAGAATGATGATGATGCCAGAGAACATGATGCAGGTCAACGTAAAGCCATTCGTCAAGGGACCGGACATGTCAAGTTAGTTTCTACTTCACATCATTGCTTGCTACGTTGAAGTTACGATTTGATTAAATCGTGTTTCTGTCTGTTGCAGTGAACTGTGGAAAGAGTGAACCCGAGCAGTGTGATCGGGGCACACCATTTCGCACCTTGTCTGGAATCTGCAACAATCTGAGGAATCCTGGCTGGGGAAAAGCGGTTTCAATATTTGATCGCATGCTTCCGCCAGTTTATTCCGACGGGATCTCCGTGCCTCGAATGCATTCGGTCACTGGACAACTGCTCCCATCTCCACGTTATGTGTCATCGACTGTTCATATTGACGTGTCGCACTTGAGTCGAAAGCATACTCTGCTTCTGATGCAGTACGGTCAGTTCTTGGACCACGACGTCACGTTCACACCAGTTCACAGAGGACCCAACGGAATTCTGAACTGTCGCTCCTGTTCAAGTACGAAAGAAGTGCACCCGGAATGCTGGCCAATCCAGGTTCCATTCGGTGACACGTACTACCCGGATCGTGAGATTGCCACAGGCAAAGCGTACTGCATTCCGTTCACTAGAAGTCTGCCTGGTCAACAGAGACTTGGACCGAGAGAGCAGATTAATCAAAACTCGGCGTACATTGACAGCAGTCAAGTGTACGGAGAAAATATTTGCAAGAGTATCGGACTCCGTTCACATGGTGGATATTTGAATGGGACACTCCAGCCGCAAGGAAAGGCTGTGATGCCACAGGTAAACTCTTACTTTCAATCATAAGCAGGCTAAGAACTGAAGATAACCAAGCCGGTGTCTTTTATTTCGTAGACGAATGACATTCGTGAATGCAAATCGAAGTCTGGATTTTGCTTCAGTGCCGGAGATTCCCGCGCCAGTGAGCAGCCGGCCCTCGCAGCAGTGCACACATTATTTTTGCGCGAACACAATCGGCTCGTCGACGGCTTGCACGCTATAAATCCACACTGGTTCGAAGAAAAATTGTTCCAGCAAGCCCGGCGGATTCTGATTGCAGAAAACCAGCACATTGTGTACAACGAATTCTTGCCGAGAATTATTGGACCAAGCGCCATGAACGCTTACGATTTGAACCTTGAACAAAGCTTCTACTACACACGTTATGACCCAACTTGTGAAGCGTCGATGTACAATGAATTTGCAACTGCAGCGTTCCGTTTTGGGCACAGTCTCATCCGACCTCAACTGCCTCGTATGAACGACCACTACCACGGAATGAATCCCACAATTCAGCTTCGTGACGGATTCTTCAATTCCGACATGCTCATGAAGCCACTCATGATTGACGAAGTGATCCGTGGCTTGCTGGCTGAGCCCATGGAACAGCTTGATCCGTTCGTCACTAACGAGCTCACCAATCATTTATTCGAAGACAAGAACAAGGCGTTCAGTGGAATGGACCTCATTTCATTAAACATCCATCGCGGACGTGATCACGGGTTGGACGGGTACAATGCGTATCGCGCAGCCTGCAATCTGCAGAGGGTTCACGTTTTCGAAGAACTTGCGAGCGAAATTCCAGGCGATGTCATTGAACGACTGAAACTCGTAAGGACTGCTCATATGACGCAGTAGTGGTTAATGTAAAAACACCAACTGAATCTTTTGTGTTTAGGTTTACACACATGTTGACGATATCGACTTATTTACTGGCGCCCTTGTTGAGCGACCAGTAAAAGGAGGAATCGTGGGACCAACAATTGCTTGCATTATTGGAAACCAATTCCGGCGACTCCGACAATGCGACCGATTCTGGTACGAGTCGAATGATCCAACTGTTAAGTTTACACCACAACAGTTGGCGGAAATCAGAAAGACGACCCTGGCTAAAGTGACGTGCGACAATCTTGACATTCCGTCTGATATTCAAAAGCACGCGTTTGATGCACCGCATAATGTTTTGTAAGTTGGCTAAAATATTTATTTCTTTGGCAAGATGCGTGACAGGTAGGGCATGCGTATGTTTCAGAAATCCTCGAATTCCGTGTGAGAGGCTGCCAACGATCGACCTCAACGCCTGGCGTGACCCCATTCCTGGATTTAATGCGCCATTCCCTCCAGTTCCCGCGCCTTATGTCGCTGCACCCGCTCCGGCTGCGTGCAGCATTGGCAGCTCTTCAGTTCCTGTTGGAGGCTCCGGCATGGCGTCACCCTGTGTCTCTTGTATCTGCACCAGTGAAGGAGTAAGTGAAGGCAAATTGCAAATTCCGTCAATGAGTTCAGGTAGCCCGACATATTGTTTTTTGCCTTTTGCAGACAAAATGTGCATCCCTCCGAATAGTAAATTGCAGCCAACTTCTCCGTGAAAATCAGCTGGCGAATGTTCTGGCCGACAACGTTTGCACCAATCAATGTGGTTACATGCTCAACAAATCTTCCACTGTCTCTGTCGCCAAACCGTACTCGAGATTTCGTGCGGTATTCAGGAACTCGATTGGTAAAGCACTGAACAAATTATTCGATTACTGACCATGGCACTCTTAATGCCTGATTCTCACAATTGAACAGTGAATAATTGCATGCTGAACTTTATTTCTTTCATTTTCTACTAGAAGAGTAAGTGAAGTGTATTAGGACAAAAGCGAATGATTGCGATCTGAGAGAGGATATCAAGATCTGTGATAAAAAGATTAGTGAAGGCAAAACATCCAACAACAATAGTGAATGATTTAGTTTATTGTTTTTTGGCACGTTCGTATTTTTATTACTCTACTACTTACTTACGGCTTATTGCCTGCCTTTCCGCCAACAATGATTGGAGCGGAGTTGGGCTCACATCATCATTACAAAACAACACATCACTGCCAGCAAAAAGAACCTCAGATTTGTTCATTAGTTAAAGGAAATCACTCAATTTATGTAATACAGACAAGTTATGTCAGTAGACAAGAGATAAAAATACTGCATTACTTCGAAGTTAAGTAATAATTAGTAGTTATTAGTCCATGTCAAGACTGCTCAATTCGTCCAGCAATTGTAACAATATTTATGCTGCTCAGATTAAAATCGCTAATTTTTTTCTTACAAACTACAAATTCAGTCTCATTTCAAACTATACATTCATTTGAGAGACCCTGAGATGTCATGCAGGGCAGGATTGCGATGGCGAAGAAGCGGAAGCTTTTCTGGGATCACAATTGGTATGTGTCGTGTCACAGAAGGTATTGCTGGTTCGTTTTCCGGGTCGAGACTTGCACTTGCTCTCAATTCAATTGGGTCGAGGTATATGGTTGGTGTCGACACGACATCGTCGTTGAAAACGTCAGAATTGTCGTTGCCTTCGTCCAGCATGGTAAAGCAGCCGCCCATACCGGTAATTAAGGCATCAGATAGTAAGGAGTGACTTTCAAGCGCATGCTGTTGAGATGCGCTCATTACATCAACGGCCGACTTAATTGCTGCTTGGATTCGTCCATCCGGCAAGTAACCGACCAGATTCTGAGAAATTATCATGCTATTTTACAAGACAATTGAGTTCAAATGAATGCTTCGGCACTTTGCTCACCGTTTAATGACCACATGAAGAGCTGTCGATTTCAATTTATCAGATGCTGGGTGTATTTTTACAAAGCCGACAAACCCGGCAATCATTAGCAAATAACGCAGACCAATAAAATACACCCATAAGGTGACTGCCAGCAGTACTTTAAAGCCTGCCCAAGAAATTAACTCAAAATCCATCAGCTCGGCCAGCCTGCAGTGTCAAGCATCAACCTCATCAAGTCAAACAGAGAGAAAAGCGACGTTTTTGGCATGATTCAATTTATTTACCTCGATAAGTGCGCATGGACACTCTTGAATATTGGCAAAATAGCTTGTATGACTTTCACTAACTCCACGAGGGTCTGCAGCTTGTGTAAAGGGTGTATTGTTGTTTGGGTTTGACCATTTGGAATTGTTGGAGCTGGAGGTGAAAGCACATTGATTGGAATTTGACTGACACTGATCGGGCTATCAGTTAAAGCGATATGTTGGTTGAATTCATCCGCAGCTTCAACACTCTGTACAGCATAAATTAAATAATGGTCAAATGCATTCACGACGACATACGAGAAGGAGAAAAATGACTTTTGTGACTTGAGACGAGACACAATTACTTACAATTAGTCGAAATAACACATAGCACAGCAGTGACAATGGAATCATGTACAATTGGAAGTTGTACACAATGTATTCGTACCACATGAATGCTATAAGCAGAAGCTGGGAATTCTTCCAAGCATCAATGTCCCTAAAATCCAAATTTGAGTTAGGACTGCAAGCACTATTGTCTTGAATCTATTTTGCCCTACATATAACTGAGAGTTAAAACAAGCTTACAAAAGGGATCCAAGTATATCGTTCGCAAGTACAGCGTATTTCTTCAGACTTCCCAACTTCCGAAGGGCACTGCTTTCAACCAGCGAGTCGAGCAATTTTAACGAGTCTTGATCCATAATTATTTCATAGGCAAGAGAACAACCTGACTAAATAACGAGAATACGAGAAACAAGGTGACAGCAATAAGTGGAAAATGTATAGTCTATCATATCCGTAGAAATTCGTGGTTGTGCCATTGGATGGAATTCTGCATGCACTGAAATCGTCTGGCAGTATGCCTAATTTGTAAATAGAGTTGAACAAATTCGGTCTGAATAATTCCATCTGCGGTCAGCTATCAACCAATTTAATCGTCTACTACTGGCTTCCTAAAGTCTTGCAGTCTAGCCCATGAGAGTTATACAAACCTTTAAACCACAAGATCGATGACCAAGTGGATAGCTGCGCTGCGTCTTTTAAATTCTTGCATAGCTGCTCCGACGCAGAAAAATGACGGAATGGACGGGACTCTTGCACTTGGTAACTTCCGATATGAATCAGCATCAACGGGATCAACGTCATGTCTTTAATGATCATAATCTTTTAAGCGACAATAAATTAACTTAACAATAAAAATAGATAACAATGGAAGAGAAGAATCTCTTGCAAATCGCCATTCACTCGTGTCTCTGCCAAAATATTCACAAATAATGAAAAATTTCAATATCACATTTTCAGCAGTGCACACTCAAAAATATGTCAACAACATTTATAATCTTCAGTGCATTCTTCAATACTTCTTGGGGATTAATTCCACCGACGACAGTGCGAGCGACGAGAGAGATTGCATTTGTGCGCGTGCAGAAACGACATTGAGATAGTATACATCATAAATCTAATTGATAAGTCTATCTTGAAATATTAGATGAGCAAGTTAGTTAGACGTAGTAACAACAAGAATAATTTGAAGAAGTTGCAGATAATGCAAGGTAACAACACTTACAGGACAGGTTCATATTTAAAACTCTCGGTGATGAACAACAGGTACGTGCGGAAGGGTTTGCAATAATTTATCAACAACAATTTGAATCGACATTTTAAATATTACCATTGCATTGCCCACATTCTCGCAAAGATTAATGGAACAGTTTCAAATTAATCAACATTTTGTGCTTGGAATTTTCTGAATCTCGATGTAGGCCTAAATGTTTTATTTTCAGGCTCGACAACAACCTTTGTACTTTGTGCAACCACGAACCGGCCGCGATCACCAGAATTTATACTTTTTCTTTTGTGGCGCAAGCTGTTTTGCTGGCGGACTCCTGCTTCTCGACTGTGCGGAAGTGTCTTGCGGCAAAGCGGACATTCGTTGCTGCTTGTAGAAGATCTAAACAATAAAACCATGCTATGTCAAACTAACTGTGTGTTTGAATATTGCACTAATGAACATTAGAAATCTTACCAGTTGCTGGTTATCTGGAACTCGAAGCAGGAGGTTGTAGACTTCGTTGGTGGGCTTTACGTGCGGTCTAATAAGAGGCCTTAAAAACTTATGGAGACCCCACACCATCAGCAGATATCGTAATGGAATGAAGTACAGCACAACTGTGCCAATGAGAAGGGCGATAATTGCTATCCACGAGATAAATGGCACAACCATTCTGAACATGCTGCAAACAAACAAAACGTCAGAATGGATGAAAGTCTCGCTCAATAATGCAATAACTCCGAAAGCTTCGCCCTTCACTTACTTCCTGGTGCTTTCGCAAATGGATGCAATATCACCCAAAGTGTTTTGCAATGTCTGAGTTGCGTCTTGCACAGCTTGAAGTTTTTGTCTTAAACTCATTTTCTTCTCATCACCGTCACCTTGTCCATCTTCATCATCGTCATCCAAAACGATCGTGTCGTCGTCTTCAATATCCTCCACTAATGGAGTTCCGGTAACTGCTGAAATCTAAAGCAGACCAAATGTTGAGCTGCAGTCTTTTCAGATTCAAGTGGAGTGAGTACTCAGCTTACCAGCCACTGTCTCAAGATCAGAATCAACAGTAAAAGCGGAATCATAAAAGGCTGGAAAGTAAACACGATGACTTGGTAAAGGATGAGGGCTATTATGCTCCGGACGGGATATTCCCATTCGACGCAGCTTCTATATGATCACGTACAAGAACAAGAATTATTACAAAGCCCGTGAAGTGGGTAAAATCAGCGAAACGGGACGTACTGCATATACTGAAGTACGTCATAGATGGCCATGCCAATTTTCCTCAGTCGATCAATGTTTAGCAGAAATATTTCTCGTTTTAGTCTTTGATCTGGTGGAATGAACTTTTGTTCGGGGGGATCCATCACTCGTACAGCACCACGAATCTATTGCACGGTGAAGGATTAAATGAGCATCAAGTTTTGTTCTCCAGAGGCGTTTGAAATGTAATGATCTTGTAACTTCAATCCTACTCTTTTGCTGTTAGACTTACCGGATTCCAGACGAGATCCATTTCAAGGAGGATTTGTGGGTTGGTTCCACGTGCTGCGCGAATTAGCTTTACATCCTTCAAAACGTACCACTTCTTCTCGCCATTTTTTATTCGCCAGAGAGGAATGCTGATTCTTCCAAGAAATTCTGTCTTGTGGTTTCTGTCTTCGTCGTAAACAGTCACGTCCAAGATTGAAGTAATGTCTTTTACTGCGAAGGTGAAAATTTTGTTCCAAACTGGTGTTAATGTGCGATATTCTGTCTGAGTCTATTGGCACACAAAATGGGCAATTGAGGATTCAACCCAGCACACAATGTGCAACTACCATAATAATACCCTACCTGTAATCTAGCATTGACTAATTCAAGAACACAGAATGGGTCCGACTTCCCTCCGATGTCTGCAGCTGCCAAACCTTGAGCTTCATACACCTTCACGGTCAAGAGACCGACATCTTTCAAGGAATGTAAACTTCTTGTCAACGCCTAAAGAAAAGCGCCTCAGTTATTGGCCGAACAAAATCATCACGAGATACAAAACATGTGCTTACGTAGCGATTTTCAATCGCAGTAGATTCTTCTTGAGATGGTTTATAACTGGCAAGATCAGAAATGGTTTCCGCACCACTCGTGCCTAAAAGTTTCATAAAAGACGTGATTCAGGCAGGATGGTCCAAATTCTGTTTTCCCCTTCTGATTATGTGGCGTACCCGAAATTGTTAATAGGAGTGAGACTTCACCAGACCCTTCCTGAAGAGGGTACGTGACATGATGAGTTTCTTCTTTCGAGAGCACACCAATATCAATGGCGCATCTCCCGATGTAGTCTTTGCTGAACGCCTCGTCGAATACTTGAATCTCCAGCATTTGTGGCTGTCCCTCGTACAAGTAAAAGTCAAACTGCTCCAACCACTTTGGATGCGTTGTTCTCGTCACTGTGCGTGATTTGTATTTCTGATTCCCCAATCTGTCGGTCATTGAATTTTGACATCTGACACCTCGCACATTTATCTTGATCATGACATTCGAGCATTTTTGTTTACCTGAACTTCACATAATTATCCATTACAATCTTATCCTCTCCTGTCGATGAGAGATCCTTAGCTTCAAGTAACAGCACGGTCAGAACGCTACTCCAAATCTGACTCTTGAGTCTTCTTTGCGAATCAGCGAGGCGACAACTACCAGCTTGGCCATCGCTCAGCCACTGTTGTAAATTCATGAATATATTAATTACTTCTCAATTAGTGCTGCAAAACGGTCGGACGCAAACACGCAGATGATACGTGATAGTCAAGTCACTGACGGTCGTGAAGTCAGGAGCTGATTGCAATTGATTAGGGTATTTTCACTGTCGTGAGCTCTGAGATCGGTTGACAACTTGAAATAAGCGTGCGGTTCGTGTTAAAGACCGTCGAATTATCTTTCTACTACATTGTGCGTAGCTGGCCAGGGAATATAAAGCAATTAAAAGCGTGCCACATCAAGGGACAAGACTCCAAAGCATAGAACACGAACAGGAGAAAACAGAAACCTAAGTAATCGTCATTTGCTCACTTTGACTGAATTGTCAAGCTTCTCATTCAGTGCACTTCTCAATGACTGTGGTAATGGTTGCAGAAAGTGACTAAGCTACAAAGAAATGAAAAGAAAATCATATACCATAATTATAAAGTGAAAAGCATTTCTTGCATATAAATTGAGACAAATGCGAAAGTGCGCAAGAAATTACTTCCCAGATGAATTGCATTTTGCATGAAATGAAAATAAAGTGTAAATGCCTCCCGAAGAACAGTGTTCCATCGCTCGCCGCCACCGCATGCGAGCATGCGCATGTGTTTACAAAGGAATTCTAGACATATTAGACGCAATTCATGCGCTGCAGACTCTACTTTCTGTTTTCGGTTCGTTTTGTTTACATGCGCGACTCAGAGACTAATAAAAACCACATGAATTGCATGACAAACAAGAAAGAACCTGGACTTACAACTTCTTTCTCCTCGATGGTTCTAGGCACGAGTGTGAACGTGAGTGTAATTTCACCCATCGGACTCTCGCCAGGCATATTATTCTCACTCAGCGTCAGACTAAGCTCCTGAGACTTGTGCGGCGTCAGCCGCGATGGATCCAACGCTGTCATCCCCATAAAGTCATCTTGGAAACCCCAATCATAGTCAAATACCTGTTGAGAAAGGAGACCGTACGCAAAAACTGTAATCAATATCCATTTTCAATTTTCAGGAGAACGTCATTATCGACCGTCAAGTGCTAATTGAAAAAAGTGAAGCGCAAGTCTGGTTTGGAAGCGTCACACCCGCACCGCGTCTGGAATTTATGCTCTAAAAATTCGCAATGCGGGCGGCATGCATGCATGGGCTTTTTAATTAAAAAATTAGGCTCGAGATAATTCGGAATGTATGCATTATTAATTAGGACGCGCTTCAGACAACCTAGCTAATTAGACCGCCAGCGCAAATTAGCTATTCAAACAACCGCCAGCACTGCCAGCCGCCTACCTTGAATATGATTGGTTGGTTGATGTCGTTGATGGGAAGCACGAACGACTCGTCCCATATTGGATTCAAATCTCGGTATATCGTCTTGCTCTTGTAGTGCAACTTATCACCAATCTTCACTTTGACGTAAGGATCGCTGCTTCCTGCAAATTGAAGTATAAAGCTTTGAAATAGAAGTTGAAAAAGGCCACCTTTGTTCAATGGCAAGAGGTAATTGGCGTATAAAAGTTAGCCTGCAGTCATTTAAGAAATGGATCATGCCGTGATCATAAACCTGTCCAGACCAGAAATAGAATTTATCCCACTTCTTCCTACTCCATGCTCAGTGTTCACCAATTAGAGAACATCTTGAAGTCAAATAAAAGTCAGTCTGCGGAAAGGATTCCATGACTAAAGCTCCCCGACTTAATCTTCCCGCGACTGTACATGGAATACAAGGTTTAAAGTGTTAATACGCGTGTCCCCAATCTCCCACAAGTGTGTAGTCCACATTGTCCGTGAATAGGACCGATGAGACTTTTTGCACTAATAATGCGTGTTGGGAGCATTTTCGTGTGAATATTTTCCCATCCTTAATACTTCTTTACCCCGGGTCCAAATAAAGACTTGCCCGTTATTGGATCTGCACTGCTTTTGCTAATGAAATATGTTAGCGAAAGTTGACTGACTCTATTATCTTAACATTAATCGGGTAGATATAGCCGCGGTCAGATACAGTCCCGGCAGATTGGGTCCGGGTAGATTAAGTGGGGGAGAATCAGTCGTGTTACGTGCGGAAAAAGGACGAGAATTGCCCCCTGGAACATAAAATTAACTCCATCAGGCGTGGCTTTTATACTACCGTCCTCATTTTCTCCGTTGACATTTAATGGGCTCAGTCTCATGAGAAATGGGAACCGGCCCGTAATTAAGGAGGAGACTGGCAGAAATTCGCGTTATGAATGGCGCCTACACAGTATAGTTAGTAATCCGTAGTACAGTTAGAAGAAAAATGGTAGCATCGCAGCGTGAATTCAATATTAATAGCCTCAAAAGGTTAATAAAGCCTCGAGTTCCTGAAAAATTAATCCTGCAAGCTTGAGTTCACTGAGCTGACACAACCCACATATCAAGCATTTAATCCATTTAATAATGCACGGACAAAACAAAGAGTTGCACTTACCACATGTGTCTCGCGCGACCAGATTCCTTCCTCTCTGAAGATGAACATTTAATGTGTAGAACGGAATATTGGAAGCTGGCATACTATTCGTTTGGGGAACTAGAATCCCTTCTGATGACCGCTTAGCCGAAGTAGAATTAGTCGAAATATCACAATTTGTACGGTTTGTGGTGTTGTCTTTGTACGGAATCTCTGATCCACCATTTACAGACCTCAGTTCACTACTGCTAAGATCTTTGTGTGCAATGTTCGAACCAACATTCACGGAAATTGAGCCGGAGACGGACGAAAGCTTGCCACCTGTTGTCGAGTCACATTCAGATGAATTGTGCTGCGGTTTTGACGGTGCACCATTCTTGGACTTAGGTGAAGTGTATAGTGGTGCTCCTGAAAATAAAAGGAATTAGGATCTCACAACACCGCTCGCAGAATCCTGGCAGCTAATCGAAGCTAAATTAAGTCGTATGCACGTATTCTAATTAACCGCTTTTGCTTTGGTTCAAAACAAATATTGACAGACGCACGACCATAAACTGTACGTCCAGTCATGCAAGAAGCCGAACTATCGAATACAGCTGTAGCTGGTTCGCCCAGCTCAGAGACAGGCTAAAACGGAGTTATAGTAGGCAAACGGAAGGTTCTTTTAATAGAAAAACACATTTGTGACTTAACCACGCACAAGGTCACCTTATCCCGTACGAACATACTAAAGCATAATACAGAGAGTACCAAGTCAGTCAAAAAAGGTGAAGAGTATGAAGAGCACCGAGCAGCATAATAAAGATTTCATCTGTCACTAGCATCGTAGTAATCGTAGACCTCTGAGACTCACTTCAGCACTAATCCTCACATCGTACAACATTAAATTGGTTTTTCATGGTCAGTGACATTTACAATGCAACCGACAAGCGCCGCCGTCGGCTGTCACAATGAAGCTATTGTTCATGAATTGCGGATCATGAGATCAAATCAAATGATCAAGCTGGTAATTTAATTCAAAGAGTCAAAGATGAGCCAACTCCGAATAACGCTATTGCGTATTTTTTGCATGAAACTCGAACAACTCTTAAAATAGAAATGATCAACGTCCGTGTGACCAAAATTTATGGAAAATTTTATCAAATGACGCAAAGCACTTGTTTTGGAAAGCACAGACTTCCCAAAATTGTGAGGCAACAAAAGTCAGAAATCAATTAAAAATGAAACGAAAAGTCGTAAACTTTTTGATAGGTACTGCGGAAGCAGAACACAACAAAAGTAGAAACGTACAGTCGCACAGAGTCTCGAGGTCCACGCCACGAGTATAAATTTGTGACATGTTAAAAATTTGGAACTGATTCAATAAATTTTACTATACGCTTATCGTTCGCAATTCGCAAATGTAAACAGTCGAGTTCACGCGACTAAAGATTTAAGTAGACTGCAACGGAGAACAGCTTGGCATTGACTGACATAACTGTAACTTTTGCCTATCACGGTTATTATTCTCTGTGTGAAGTGTGAAATAAACAGAACCCCTGAATTATTAACCCGAGTTGGGTTGTTGGCTAATTTGACAGATATCTCCATCGCGCATTTGGGACTCACCTGAAATGCCAATTAATGTGTCCGTAGAGTCCACATCCCTTGACAGGCTGCAGCAGGTAGAGAATTGATGATGATGCTGGTGATGGTGATGCACTGGAGACGGAGATGCGGACGACGAGTCTTTGTCTCTGGACCTGTCTCGAGCCTTTGAAATTCTCGACTGAAACGAGTTACAAATGAGAAGAGTTAAAAGTGCGACTGGCTTCGTACGTGCAACAGTAAGGCTAGACGAGCAGTGTTTTCATTAGATTCACACTGCTTTGATCGCATTCACTACGAGCGTACAGATGCGGATGTTAAATGCTCACTCAGGCGATCTCCGAAAAACTACCAGAACTGAATTTTTGATACGAGACTTTTATCCAATTTTGTGGAAACAACAAGCGAGAGTTCTGTGAATTCGACGAAAGACTCTAGCGGGATAGTAATAAAGTTGCTTTTTACTCAGAATTCTTGCTCACGTTACTCGTTACACGCAGTTTGTCCGCGAAATTCTGCACTGCATTTAATGACAAGAGCCGTAACCGTGTTCTGAGTTCGTACGATAGAAATATTAGACGTGTTGCCGGAAGATAGTCTGCTGCTGCTGCCAGTACCGGCAGTCCTCCTACTGACACGAGATTATTTAGTTATAGATATTATACGAGAGACTAATGGACTTTCCAAAATGGCAAACTATGAGAAGAATAGTGCAGCTTTCGAAATGGAAATTTACACGCACGAGAGCCTCTTGACAGGCGACGCGACCGACGTCTGAAATGAAACATTCTCGTTACACTCTTTCCCTCGACCGCTTAAACGATCGCTAAACTAAAAGATATTGCACAGATGGGCTCAAGAGCAATGACAAAAATGACGGAGAAAAAACAAAGCTAAAATCTACTGGTCAAGCCCGAAATACACTAATAACATGCATGTGCAATTTAATTTAGTTGATAAGATACGGTTTCCTGAATCAATAAAAAACTCCGGCCTAGCTCAGCTCGCATGGGTTCCAAAGTTCCGATCTGCGTGTCTCCTGCCCTGCCCTGCCACCCTATCCGATCAAATTACATATGAGCGAAGTAGAATATCCAGAATATGATACGACTTAATTTCTGCTTTCCGGCTCAATTCGCCATAATAATCCGCGCTTTTTTTACTTACGGCTACAATAGACATCACTCCGTTCATTTTGCCCCGGCACGCAAATTGAAACCTGAACCGAACTTCTATAGTTTACAATACAACTTTACTTTCTAAGAAGTAACACTCCAGAAGCACCTCTGTCACTGGCAGCGTAGCAAACGCTGGATTTAAATGTAAACTTTTAGATTCAAACACAAACACCAGCAATTTAAGACTTATACGGGGAATTACACTGCGGAATGCACTAATTTAATTGAAAAACCACAACCTTTGTGGTACAGGACTAATGACTAATTTAATTCGTACGACCCAGCGTAGAATGTAACGCGTAATGATAGTAATGCCCTGCAAATGTAGGCAAAATAATACGCAATTATTTGGCCGCCGCCTGGCCAGGAAAAGGATAAGTTAACTGCTAAATAAAATGCAAGTAAATAGTTGATAAGACATGTAAACTGTGCTGCCTGATGGCCGGGCATGAGTTTCCTTTATGCAAGCAATTCGTCTGAACTCGTAATCGATATTGGAACATCATGTGCATATGGACTTTATTTATTGCCTTGCCCTGAACGTGTGATTTGGTAATTCTCCAGATGCGAGTGCATGCATCTAATTAGAATTTAACGCCCGAGCAGCAGTAATCTTACCTTCAAGTGTGTCATGTATCCCGTAGCTTTGGAAATGAAACCGCGTGAAGGTGAACTGTTCGCACTGCTCCCTTCCGATGACAGCGTTCTTTGCCTCTTTCGTTGCTCAACTGCAGCTGCTTTTGGTTTGTAATCTTCTTCTTGCTCAGATTCCTCAGAGGTCGTCATCTGGTCATGATCCGACTTCCGGCCCTGTAAGCTTACGGTTTTTGAAACTGCAAAATATCTCGAGCTATTGTTCCGTCTCTACCTTTGTAAGGTTTGCATCTGATCTAGACAGAAACCTCCCCACTCTTTCCAGTCTCGACAGTCTTGGAGAAGCAGGCGTTGATGAACAAGATGAGTAATTGGCATTTGGTCGCAGTGTGGATGATTTGTCGCCATTGCCATTTCTCGCTTCTTTCGAACTACCACCACGCTTCAATTTCGCAATCTTCCGTGCAATTGATTTCTTGCTCGATTTAGCAGTATTGGAAGAGGTATTTGCATTCGGAGACAATGAGTAGCTTTCCATCGTGCTTAACTTCCAGCCACGAGCCTATTTACTGGTGACCCAGTTTGAAAGAAGCATTTGCAGATTGGATGGAGAAATAATCACACCCGTTGGACCTGTTCAATGAAATTCATTAAGTCAATTCGAAGCAGTTGAAAATGTATTATTTCGCGAATCAAATGTCAACATTAAGAAAAGATTCCCGTTGTTCCTTGCCTGGTGAGTGCTGCTAGTGCAAGTGAGTTCGTAAACGGTTTAGGTTTACTGGAACTGCACCGATGCTCAACACTTTCTTACTGCATATGCGGGAAAGCGGGATAAATTATGCATAAGAATTTACCTGCAAAGTAATAAAATTCCGTCCGTTCTCATATTCCCACGTCGTGCTCGTGTGCTTCGCTTCAACCACGCCCGAAAGGTTTATGGACTCATGTTCTGCGCTGCCGATTAATCAATATCATATTTCTGACTCCCAGCGTGGCTCTGTTGCATGATTATGCATATCGAAGGCCTTAAGCAGGTCTCAAATTAGTTGGGCGACCTTTCCTACAAAGTGGCGTGCCTTCCAGCGGAGTATTATTTTAATGCGAATGTTCTACACTACACCGAGCAGTGTAAAGGCCGTGTCAGTTATTCCAGTTATTCGGGCATTCCATTAATTAGCGGGTCGACTGCTGTCGAGACGGTGACATTTTTGCCGAAGCTGAAAATGACATGTCGCAGCTACTTGATGAATGTTCAGTTGGCTTCATGTTTGCAGAATTTTGCTCAGTTTATTGTTAGCGTTGAGTGCTTGCCAAAGTCACAGTTAGCACAGGCCTTTCATCCAACGAAATATTCACAGGAGGGTATATTAATTACACGGTGAATAGTGAATAGGCTGCTGTTTACCTTTAATTACGTCCTACACTGCAATTTTCATGTCTTCTTTTGATTACTTGAGTTGAGCCAATTCGATCAGGTACACTCGTGACACAATTCGTCTCAGGAAATGCTTCCACTTTCGCAGCCTTAATTTAATTACTTCAGTTTGCAACAATTAATTAGCACAGGGATATATTGTTTCTATTCTGTTCTTGCAATTTGTTCACTAGTTCACTTGCCAGAACTAAAAGTACAAAGACAGAGGTTATAACCGAGTTGTCACATAGCCGAACTAACCACTGAATGCAACATGTGATCGTCTGAGTAGCTGACCATGAAATGCCAGGTTGAGGAAGATGAAGAGGTTCGCGTGACTTTGGTATCTCACATTTCATGCACAAATTTACTTACGAAATTAATGAGGTACAAGATCAAGTTGAGATTGAGATTCAGTTGTGTATGCTGTCCGGTTCACTTTTTCATTCCGCCACACCACGTATTGTTGTTATTGTGTCCAGACTAGTGCTCGTATGGTCTCAAGGACGTTGGGTTTGGTGTATACCGCATTACGTAACCCAGGAGGATAGATGAGATGAGAGAAGCCAAATAAAGGACACTGTGATGCAACCGTAATTTCCATTGTGCGTGTTGCGAGAGTGAAGTCGGGCCGCGTTGATTAACAGCCAATGTCGTAATCTCTTTCAACCCCAATTTGATCTCCTTTGGAAGGTCCGCATATTACCTGATGGAACATGGAAGAAACCCCAATTTAGAGCTCCGAAGCGACACCAGCAAATTTCAGCGTTGAAACTTCTTTCCCTGCCTGCTATCTCTAACTACTGGTAGCATCTTATATTTCAAAGCTATTTCAAGGGAATATTAAGTCTTCGTGAATGGTGAACGGGCTCTGATTGGTTCTAACTTGCTTTTTGCAAAATTGCAAAATCCGAAAATTCACCACAGGAAAGAGGGAACTGTTCCCTGATTCCTCATACTATTGATTCGGAGTGCTACGCTATCAACCCACGTTAAGATTTGCGTTGTGATTTGAAGAAAAGTCGCATATTGAATTAAATAATCCTCCTCCGAGCCAGGTTGAGTTGGCTGCTCTGTTTTTACTACGTGTTTATTTTCAAAGTTTAGCCTGACTTTTTTGTTTACTCAGCGTGAGGTTGTTGAAACGAACAACCAACTTCAAGTTAGCTAGCTTTTTTGGCACGCAGCAATGACAAATAAACTTTAAGCTCAACTCGAACCGTTTGAGTTTCTTTTGAATTTTTGATGTGTAATAAATTTGTAAGATCCTTCTCCTCGTGGAGCCTTGCGGGTGGATTGGATAGCACACCGAATAAGCCATAAACTATTAAGAAATGTTACACATGTAAAGAGCCCGAAAAGTAGGTTTACGGATTCATTTTCAGCAAAGACCAAGTAGTAAAATGAATATGGCTGACCTGTTTAACGATTAAGCCTGGGGACACTGTCATCACTTGAATACGGTTAGGCTTTAAGTTGAACTGTAACGGCCACTTGTAAGAATATGTATCCGTTATAATGTAAAAGGCAAGACGTGAATGTAGAATTCGAACGAACAATGAGTGAATTCAAGTCAAAATATTGAAATTCAATTAAGACCGTAGTCCACTAAATAAAGTGTTGTTGTGTAAACACTTTATCCGTTTATCCCTGGCACGACATGCCCGTCTCCGGAAAGAAACTGGATAGACTGGCAGTTTTTTCACATTTAGCCAAGTGGAACCTTTCCATGGAGTATTGCTTTTGGATAAATACAGTCTTCGTGACAGGTTACTGCCCAGAGTCCGGCTGGTTTGAGGCTTGGAATGGACAGCTGATGCATAAATAATTCATGTCCGAATGATGGAGCAATGGGTCAGCATGTAATTTGCAACCGATGCTAAACTGTCTTCAATACCTGAGTGGCAAATTGTTCTCATGCATTCGCAATGATGACCGCCAGTGCCTCAATTGTTATTGACTAAAGACAAACACGAGGTAACAAACACGATGCACAAAACTGACTATTGTACACAGCACGCACACAAGACAAGAGAAAAAGAGGCAGTTATGCGGTAGTCCACGAAAACGCCAGAGGAATTCCAAATTTGGATTACTTTGGCATTTCAAATTAAATTTAGTCACGTTAATGACAACACAACACAGAGCACTACGGTACTACTGTTGACAGTTCCAGTCTGAACTTCCAAGCATGCATAATGGACGAGACGAGAACGAGCGACTTGAATTACAGGAAGACACGATGGGACAATGCGTCAAAAGTAATAAAGGTAATTTGTATGAGGCAAGATGCGCGAACTGACAGTGCAGG
Source organism: Mesaphorura yosii (assembly GCA_009869945.1). Classification (NCBI taxonomy): domain Eukaryota; kingdom Metazoa; phylum Arthropoda; class Collembola; order Poduromorpha; family Tullbergiidae; genus Mesaphorura; species Mesaphorura yosii. The sequence continues at coordinate 150,218 of WIXG01000097.1, forward strand.
ACAACAGCAGCACGAGCACGAGTTTGCAAACTTTGGAGTACGTAGATTATGAAATCTTGAGGAAAGAATGCGAGTAGAGAGAATGGAAAATTCGCAAAACGAGAGCATTGGATAAGATTAAGCAGTAAAGTGGCATGGTTCCACGAGGAGGTTCATCATAGCACGTTGCTGATGGTATAAGCAGAGAAGCGTTGCGGGATCAAAGAAGTCACCTAACAGTAGTAGAGTTTCCTGGATGAAAAATACTGCAGTAAACGTTAAACGGTGGAAGTTTGAAACAGCCAGCGCCTGGCTCTGCTACTGCTACTGCTCCTGAAAAGAGTTTGCCTTTTCCAGTAAAAGGAGCCCCAGTTCCACAACCTAAATTTTCGTAACACACATTGTACAGCGCAGATATACAGCTGTGCCATGGAACGGAGTACCGTCCGGGTTCTCGGTGCTCGATACACAGAATTCGCAATGTTTTCTCAATGCGAACTGGGAAATTGCAAAATGAAATGAGTTACAGAAAGGTATTTTGTCCATACAACGCCTACCAGCCCAGTACAGCATGGAAAGAGAAAAGAAATCCTTGTCGTACTAGACTCGACTCGAGATCCTAGCTGTGTATTGATTTTCAGCACATTCGAAACTCGAACTTCTAGACAAATGGGACTTGGGCAATATCTGCAAAACAAACCTTTTATTTACCCAGTGTTACCCTTATTGCCGTACCATACCGAATGAATTGAGAAGTGCATTTTTGCAATTTGTGGGGCTGTTGCACGGCAATTTCTCCTGCAATTCTGAGCCAACTACCAGCCAAGTCAATACAAACCGATTAAGAGTCGATTTAGCGATGCCTGCATTCAAGCTGTGCAATGGACACATGGCACGTCATATGTGTAGGTACACTGTTGACATATACCGAAATAATGACCAGCTAAATGATGCATGCTTTCTGAGAGCGGACTGGACAACTCTTCAATCGGTTGAGCTTTTGTGAACTGTTTGCACTAAACAATGGCAGTGCGGTGAATATCGAATAAATAAGATCCTGTAATTTACCAAATTCAGACATTGTCCTTAGCTTCACAGTTTGTCGGATTCATTACTGTTACTGTGTTCCGCATATTATATTTGCACTTATCAATTTTGAAGTTCGCACGTAGCGATCAAATGCTGCTGACTACTGCAGATTCTGTCAGCTCGGTCAACTTCGCATTGTTCGCATTCTCAGCTGTACCTATTTCACGCGCGTTGCATTGGCATCAATACTGTTTACGTGTATTTCTCACGCTCTGCTTCAATATACTGTAATAACGCACACTCTCCAGACCCGGCCGTGTGGCCTAATGGATAAGGCGTCGGACTTCGGATCCGAAGATTGTGAGTTCGAGTCTCATCACGGTCATGAGGAAATTTTTTGCATTTTCAAAAACGTCGAAATCCATCTGCTGTTGACTAGTTTTTAACTTTTCAACAAAATGGAATGCATTGCTGCACCTTGTGTAGTTTTTACTGCACAAAAACTGCTGCAGACCATACAAACAATGGAAATTCGGTTTCAACTCTGATTTCAATGCAACAACTTGTTCCATCTCAGCTACCTTCTAGTTTGGGGGATTTCTGTCTATCCTGTTCTGGCCTTGGCCATGCCTCTTGCTATCTTCATCAATTCTTTTCAGCAGTACCGCTAAGTGCTCTGAGGTACATTCCCGAATAAGTATGATGCGCTTATATTTAACTTTTGGGTACTTTTCCTTTGTTGTAAGGGTCCTTTTAGATTACTAAAATAGACCAAACACCTTCGAGCTAATTCATGGTCAGGATTCTGGCGCATAAAAGTCGTGGTATTTTCTTGAAAGCTGAAATTTTTCTTGGTGTTGACCTTACAGTCGTTGCTCGTGCACGCAAGCCATGCTGATTGCGATTTTCTCCGTATGTTTGCTGGGATTTGTGACTGGAAGTCCACTTTCAGGTAAGTTAATAATTACTGGTCGACGGCCGCTTCAAGAAAATAATCACGAATATAACCCGCAGAGGTTCCAGAAGCTGCTGATCTGAAGAATCCTGCAGTATTCAGCTTGGGTCCTCAGATATTTCATCCAAATCGCATTGTTGGCGGAGAGCCGGCCGGCGAGAATGAGTTTCCGTATATCATCGACATTCGAATGTCTTACTCCAGCAGCGGTCGGAGCTACCACGCGTGTGGCGGAGCGATTCTAAATGAGAACTGGGTTCTTACAGCAGCGCATTGTTCTCAACGGGCAGCGTCCAGCTACGTTTTGGTGGCTGGCGAGTATGACTTCGCTTTTTCATCGGGAAGCGAACAGACTGTCAAGGTGGAAAAAGTAATCGTGCACCAAAACTATAAACCGTAAGCCAAAACGTACATCTTGAATTTGAAAGGAAATACTTGAAATAATCAAAGATGCTGGTTAATTTTGCAGTAGCACGGTTGAAAATGATCTCGCTTTGATGAAAGTGACGCCTCCCTTCTCTCTGAATAGCCAGTCCGTGAAAGGCATCAAGGTTGCTGGAGCGGATCTGCAGCCAACACGTTAGTAAATAAGGCAAGACGACATTTTCTTTGTAGTGTCAATTAATTGCATATTTGATTCACTAATTAGAGACCGCAGTAGTCACCGGTTGGGGCACTTTGACCAGCGGTGGAGACAGCCCTCAAATCCTGCAAAAAGTCACCGTCCCTTTCGTAGCTGACGACACTTGTCAGCGAGCCTACCAGAACATCAACGACATCATGCCAACAATGGTCTGTTACGGCGAAAAGGGGAAGGACTCGTGCCAGGGTAAGCTATAATGGAAATGTCGTTATTCCCGAATCCTGACTGATTTCTTTCACATCTCTGCATTTTAGGAGACTCGGGTGGTCCCTTAATTGGATATGTGAATGGTGAGCCGTATCAATACGGCATCGTGTCATGGGGTTATGGTAAGCGAGCTTGGCTCAAACTATAAATGTTTTTCTGATTGTTCACGATTTAATTTTCCTCCCAAATTTTCAGGATGTGCGGAAGCAAACTACCCTGGTAAGTGAATAGTACATGCTTTTTGCCTCAATGGTCAATGTATGGTCAATGTCACAATGCGTTTTCGTTGTTTTCAGGCGTTTACACAAGAACATCGTCATTTTACAACTGGATTCAGAACACCATTGCTGCCAACAGCTAGTAACGACAAACACTCATTCAAGGGAACGGCTAATTCTTAGCTGACAGGATTGTTAAATAAGTTATGCACTTTTGAAATTTCATTAACTTTTCAATAAAACCACATTGATGATCAAATCTCACGCAGTTAGGCGTGCAGTCATCTCGTACGCCTTTCCAAATATTATACAATCGAACAGTCATAGCTTCAGTATCGCGAAGGTTTCCATTTTTGGTTTGACGTGGTTTGTTTCACAATCAATTGGGCTCTAATATTTGGAGTTTGAATGCTGCTGAAGCTTCAAGTTTTGCTTCGGTTAATGATTATCCATTCTCGACCAACGGTTCCAGCCAAATCCCTCACACAGTCTGAACAATTTATCGCAGAATAGCACGTGTCATTGTAAAAACTATATAATATACAGGCAAATGCAACCGTTTTGTATGCTTTTTCGCGTTTTGGGGTACTTTCTAATTACTAAAAAGGTTGTTTCGATACCAAAAATAGAATCGCCTGGAATGCCTTGCAGGTGCCGAGTGTACGAAGTTGCTGGATGAAGAGGTGTACCTGAAACTATTCGTCTTGTTGGAGAGTGTGAACGCTGGGAAGTTTAGTGTTCATTGATTCTCTGAGTTGGCTCCTAATTAAAGGAAAATTAGCTATGGCGTCCACCATTTGTGCGTTTCTCGTTGTATGTTCCCTCGGATTTGGAAATTCTGCCGTGGTTCCATTTTCTGGTAACTGGCTTGACCTTTAAGGTCCTATCTCCGTTTGCAAGTCAGTAATTCAGTTTCCATTAACAGAATATCCGGAGAGCTTGAGGAATTTCTCTATCGTCGACGCACGGCGGCAAATTGTGCATCCAAATCGCATTGTTGGCGGCGTCGCGACAGGTGCGCAAGAGTTCCCCTTTATCATTTCCGTACGAGTACTTTACAGCGAAACTGAGTACCACATATGCGGTGGAGCACTTGTCACCAAGTCGTGCGTAATAACTGCAGCACATTGTGCCCAAGAGATGCAAGACACGTACAGACTTATGGCTGGAGAGTATGATTTCTCAAATCTGTCCGGAATGGAGCAGACCAGATCCGTGGACAAGATCATGGTTCATCCAGACTATGATTCGTAAGACATGAGGATTGAGGCCAGAGTGCGTGTAACTCACTCTTAACTTTGAGCTAATTAATTGCAGGAACACTATTCAAAACGATGTTGCTATACTCAAAGTGACTTCTCCGTTTAACTTGGATGGTGTTTCAGTGGCAGCGATACAGTTGGCCGATCCAAGTGTTCAGCCACCACGTACATAACTTTATCTCGTTCTTATACTCATTCTTGCTTCTAACTCTTCCCAAATCTAACGCACAAACCAAACCAAAACTTAGAGACTGCGGTTGTCACTGGATGGGGAACTCTGTCAAGTGGGGCCAGCAGTCTTCCAAGCAAGTTGCAGAAGGTCAGCGTTCCATTTGTGTCCGATGCGACCTGCAAGAAAGTCTATCAGACTATCAATCCTGTGGTGGACTCGATGGTTTGTTACGGCGTGAAGGGAAAGGACTCTTGTCAGGGCAAGTCTCAATTCATAAATCTCACAATTTTTACTGAGAGTGGGCCATTAAAATCCAGACTTATGACTATGACTTACGCAGGAGACTCGGGTGGGCCTTTGATCGGCTACGCCAACAACGTGGCTTATGAATATGGGATTGTATCGTGGGGTGTAGGTAAGTACTACTACTGTGCTGTGTGATGGTAGCGTAGAGCTAACAGTGATTGCACCTAGATTGATGGTTCTTAGAATTGGCAAAGATTAATTTTTTGCACACTTGTTTATCAGGGTGTGCTGAAGCAAAATATCCTGGTGTCTACAGCAGAATTCCATCCTTTTCTGACTGGTTGGCTGGGATCATAGCTACCAACTGCTAGGGATACGTTTTATAAGTGACTGACTGCCCCTGACACTGACACTTGGCAATTTTATTCAACTGGTTCGACTGGTTCGACTGGTTCCTGAATTTTCTTCATGACATTTCTAAATACACGTATCTTATTCAAAGTACTAGAATGTAATATTAAAGTATCACTTCAGTTTCCTCATAATTCGTATTCTTAACTTAGTATTATCTTAACTTCAACTTAGGAACGCTGTCACCTACTACTGCTAACTCTAGTGATCTCCTCTCCTCGACTATCCGAAAGGATACGAGTGGAGGAAGTGCGATGGGACGTTAGGGCGCTCTTCCAGCTTGTAGTATTCGAGATGAAACTTCTTAGCCACCTTGTGCCAGGTGATTGGATCGAAGAAACAGCAAATCCCTCGCTTGAAGGTGCTGCCGTTCTCGATCGCCTCCACCCTAAGAGCTCTCAGCCAAACTTTTTCCTCTTTGTGATATCTCCAATCACGATTGTAAAGCTCATTCGCGGCCACCAGCTGCAGTGCATCTCTAGTGAACGTGTAGAATAGATAGAACAGCACTTCATCTTTATAACGCTGAATTTTCAAAGGAGTCAACTGGTCTTGAAATGAGCCAAATTTACTAACTCGGAATAGGTCGCTGATGTTGTACTCCCCTGGAACATGGTAGTCAATGTCCTCTGCTCTGATGGGTCCTTCATTCCACGGTCCACAAAACGTCGAGTACAGACTCCCAATCGTATTCACGTCCAACACCAACGTAGTCAAGTCGACGCCGAGAGCCAATGAGGCTGTATTCGATTCTGATTCGGCAGCACGAATGAACGCCAGCAATCCAGCCATTCCAAACTTATCCTTCACCATGCTTGCCGGTATATACATGACCTTTCCGTTGGGATTTGTGAGAATACCTCGCTGGAGATGACCGTCGACCTTCCCATTCTGCGCTGCGTTGAATGTAGGCCTCCCCGACGCTTGGTTTAAGGACGATAGTGGCGCGGAAGTTCCTGGCAGGGCGGGGAAGTCCTCAGCGCTCAGGGTGAATGGTGTGTGTTGTAATCGGGGAAAATTGGTCATTTTGTAAGGCCAGTAAGGCATCGACGACAGGTTTTGACAATAAAAAGTGCTAGCATGAAAATTGCAAGCGTCTGTTTAAAAAATGATTGGATTAAGCACCTTTAATTGAAAAATACTAAATTCTGAGAATTTTTGCCTGAATTTGTGATAAGAAGCGGCTGTATTAACACAGTTTGGACGATTTGGCTCCACAAGACTTTGACTCTTTCAAAACTTCGACATACATACGAAAGAATTGCTGGTTACGTTAGGCGATAATTTTTTTTGACAAGGCCGCATCATGTTTTCATATTACGCTATGTACGGAACGTTTAGTTTGGAGGCGTTTGGTATAAAGTAAGAATTGCAAATGAGACAACCATCAACAAGTGCATCGAACCGAATGCTCTCATTTCTAAGAATCTTTCGCACGCTGCTGCTCACGCCAGCCAGGCATGGAATAATTGCTAGATTTTTCTCCTTTTTCTCAAGTTCAATTCGGTCCATTCAATCAATTCTACGAGAATTTTAACTCAACCTTGTTTTCTTGACCGCACTTTGCATTTGCATATTGAACTATATTAGCAGGTGGGTGTGAAATTGGATGGCAACAAATGGCTCGCTGTCCCAAACACAGCACTCGAAATTTCACACACAAAACTGGTTGTGGGCACTCCGTGCAGAGTGATCTCTTGATATCGAACCCAGTTTTGCCAATGCTCTGCCACTCGCGTGCATTTCGACGGGATTTATTGCAAAAACCAGCTCGAATCACAGACGGGCTCCTGCTTCAACGCAAACCTTAATTTTGCGGCGCCCTGTACTACATAGAACGAGTTAGGAATATTGTATGGAGTTTCCTTCTTGATTAGAAGTTATTTACCTCCATCAAATGAATCACACCATTTGACGACGAATGGGGAATCAGAAATTTCCAGGAAATGCGGAAAGAACGTTCACAACAGACCGAATCCATTCAATCGTTCAATGGCAGTATAACAGCCAGGAACCAACGCGAATCGCAGTCGCAATCGCAAATTGAAGTCGCAAGAGGACAAGCGTGTCAAAAGTCGTTCTCGCAATATTAGCAAAATCGCAATAGCAGTTACCGTTACCTCTGAAATAGTCCGATGAAACATGAAGGATTTCTGGAGCTATGTGATTGGAATTTTTTGGACAGCGTTGTTCTCTCAAGTTCTCCAACACGTCTGCTCTGCACCGGCAGCAGTAAGGCGAGAATATATCATTCGGTACCAAATTCCAGGTGAGCAAAGTTTATGTTCTGAGTCTACTGGCTACGAATCAAGATAACCAAATATCTTGCCCCGACATTGAAGTATAAAGTGAGCTTGCGCAATTAATTCATTATCCCCATGAAATTAATTTAATTTCGCATACAGGTGCCAGCTTAGTGCATTGGAATTACCATCCCGAGTCAAATTATAACCACAAGTACGGCCCACTGCACGTTCCTGCTACACAAGACAAATTACTTCCTTTGCAACCCCAAGTAATTCCAACCGCAACTCCACCATGTACTTCAACTGCAAGGACAATCACCACCACACAAGCAACGCCAACACAAAGTCCTTCTGAGTTTGGTCAGTGCCTTTGCCTTGCTTGCCTTTCATGCTTTAATCGCAACTTACGCGCAATTTTTACGTTTCTCGTTGACCATGATTCTCGTTCAATTTTCTAGGAAACAAACCAAGCGCTGATCACAAGGATGACGAAGCTCTGACGGAGGGTTTTTTGGAGTGGCTTGACAAGAATCCTGTCCCGAAGCAGCAACAGGCCGTAGCGATCAAACCAGACGACCAAGATGAATTCCCAGTGCTGCAGCCTGAGGATGAGAGCGAGCACAGTGACTTCGCGTTCTTGTATGTACCATCACGAGGGGTCAAGTGTCCATCAGGTCAGAGGCTTGTGGACGGAGTATGTAGACGACAATTGAGTTTAACGTTCAGACCTAGACCCAGGCCTAGGCTATAACTGTACCTTAAAAACTCTATAAATTATTGTAGTTTACTTTTGTGCGGAGGCCGACGACTTGTTCAAATAAAATGAGTGAATTTCACCCAGTTTGGAACTGGTTGCATGTTTATTCATACTCCATTAAAAGAGACATTATTTAAAGCTACAATTTAACTTACAGCAACAATATGAGTCATGATGAATATTGTATCTTGTTAATTATTACAACCTCTCAAGTATTTCTATACTTGTCCATTATACTTGCGGGTGTTAGAACTCCGGGTGCATTTGTGAAAAAATTCCGCTTACAATATTAGTACGCGTTGTGCTTTTCTTTGTGATGATCTTCGTAGAAAGTTGCTCCATCAAAGTTTACTATCTACTTCCCAAAGCGCAGGTGGCCGTAGTCATCGAAATCACCGCCACCACGATTCTGCCTCTTTCCGAATCTCATGTGACCGTAATCATCATACTGGCGTTTCTGGACAATGTTGTCGTCGTCGAGAAACAAATCCTCGTCATCGGACCCACTGTTTGTCTGAAATTTTCAATCAGTTAAATGCTTGCAAGATGAGACAGAATGAAAAGATTGATACAGAGAAGTGGTTATTAGTTACCCCGAACCGAAACACTCGAAACAATCTGTTGGCGCCTGGATTCACTAAATGAACCTTTTTGGGGAGCGCAGCTCCTGCACTCTGAGACTGCGATGCGCTATTTGAGTTTGAGTTTGAGGACGCTGGAAATCCCCACGCCGAGCACAAACAGCAAATTACGACAATAACTGCGAAAGCGAGTGTAATTGGCTTAGCCATAATTAGAAAGGTCATTAGTTTGATAATTCACAAAAATAATGTCAACACTTGTGCCCTGACTCGGAGGCTCAGTCCTAAACCAAAGCTACTGCGTTTGTGAGAGGGATCCCGGTAGAGCGAAGGCTATTTAAGCAAATTCTTGCGTTTGCGTCTAGTATTTAAAATAACTCCTAGCATCGCATCACTATGCCGTCTTATAGGTTTGTGCCTACGTTGAGCTTGGAGTTTTGAGCTCCCTTGGGTCCTTTCAGCCAACCTCCGGAAAGCATTTTTAGAATGACAAAGGCACACACGAAAATGTTGACGTTAATCTAATTTAAGTTGCGTTGAGTTGGTTTGGCCCTGGCCACACCAGCGAGGCGCGCACAAGGACTTTTCCGCAATAACTCTTCCTCCTACGAGCCAAGACTTCTTATCTTCTTCAAGCATCGTCATATTAACTCCATCTTATTCTTCATTTATGTCGCTTACGAAAGATGATTCCATGTAAAATGTAAAGTAAGGGTGTCGCATACGCTTTCTAAGCTCATTGTTTCGGGATCTTTTTTATCGGACACTCGTGGACGTCTTAAGTATTTCAAGCATGAGCCAGAAAAGATCGGTATTCCATCCGCCTACTGCATCGCAAATACTGCCCGCCTTTAGCTCGGTTAATGAAATAAACTTGCAAAAGGTCTTAAAAATGTACCCACACAGTGCAGGAGCCTGAATTATAATTTTCCTCTCCAGTAAGCAGGCTGGACAAAGTAGGAGATGATGATTGGCAGGTGTTGCCCCGTATTCAAATTTTAAATGCGTCAGATGGGACTCCTTTTATGTGCCACAATAGACCGGAATTGAATATTCATGGTCCCTTTGGTCTTTAGCATTTTGATCTGCAACTTTTAACACACTTGTGACTTTTTGCATTTTTGCTTTCATTGTGCGAATTGTTCAGAGAGGCAGCGGAGGAAGACATCAAGGTTTACGCTGCCGGAGAAGAATCCAAGATAGGAGATAAAATGGTGACGTTCGTCCGAGCAAAGTTGCGTCAACCCTTTCCATTTTCCCGGCATCCTCCTTCAACCTGCCCCTGCCAAGTTTCGGAGTATATCATAACGATAATCTAATTAAAGCCGGGACGATTCCGCTCAACCCGTTTGCGCATTCCAAAATTAATTTGTTTTGATAACGTCGCGCAGGCTTAATTAAATGGCTCCTTCCACGCGAGAAGGATAGGGCGAGATGAGAAAATGAACGAGACTACAAAATTTGTACATGGATACGAAAAGGTCACACGTGCCGTGCCATTCCACCAGTCCACCACCCACGCATATCCATCTGCCATCGTCATTTCTTTATCAGAAGTTGTAGCCTCGGGGCTCAATGACAAAACTGATCTAGCAATTTAGAATTACTGAGTTGTAATTGTCGTTCGTTTCGAAGTCTATTTTCAACCGCGATGCCACTAAGCAGCCAGACAACCTGATGTTGTTTCGTAGCATTTCTCTTCAAATATGCAAAAGTATAAGCGGAATTTACCCGTTGAAGACTTTAAATGGAATGACAATTCATTAACTCTGGAAAGCAAATCAAGAGATTATTTGAGCAGCTATTTGATGACAGCCACGTATCACATTTCCCTTAAAAACATCCGTATTAAATTCCAAGCTCCCCATGCATGCAGAAGTGGACCGTGAAATTCTAACTTTATGACGCAGTTTGAATGCGAGGCAAACAACAATAAGTTTATAAATTCTCGGAATACTTTTCGTCTTGAATCAGATGAAAGTCTGCATAATTGCACGTTACTTCCTTCAAAAGTCTAGCCCGCAAAAAAGGAACTTGATTCCGAAAGAATTTTTAGCAAAAGAGTACAGCAAATCGAGCCCTGAAGACCAAAGACCAACCGTGTAGCGTAATTATACAGTTGTGTGTGTCGATTCAAATCTGAGCAGGATCAGCAGATACCAATAACGAAATGCAAGTAAGCCTGCAATACAAATAAATTAATTTTAATTATTGTAGACTTGTTTCACTACTTATCTTTCGGGATGATACCATATCGTGTGCCGTGTAGCCGCTGCTTTCTGCTTGTACGACAGCCACCGCAATCATAAAAATGCTTCTTCCTCATAAAGCAGCAAGCCAAGTCAAGGCAAAGAAACAACAAAAACATAAACGTAAAACCAGTTCATGAGCGCAACTACCACGTAAATCTACAACTCTTCCGTTACTTTTTTCACAAGTGCACCTCCGCCGACAGCAGGCACCATGGCACACATGGCACACATGGTTCGCATGGGGCATGGCACGGCATGGACATGGCACATCCGACTCGCGAATCACATGGAAGATGGACATAACATCGCATGGGGCAGGAGCAGGCGTTCGGGGTACGAGACCGGCTCTTACGAATAAAAACAATGAAAGCTAAGTAAACAGAACTGGCTACAAGGCACAGCAATGCATTTGCATTGTAGCTTTATAGGTTTGACCTTTCAATGAACTCTGATGCTCAATAAGACTATAAAACGCGCAACCTGACCATGCACCACCACCATCAAGGAATCTTACACAGGAAGACAATGAGTTGCACTGCTGCTGCGGACTTATGGCCCTGCATGTAAAATAGATCATACTGGTTTACTGGTTCTCGTGCTTTGGCTATGCTCGGCTGCCGAAGAAACACATTGCAGCTCCAAAAAAGTTGCAAGACCAGCAGGACAAGAAACGTACTCCAATGGCCATTAATTCCATATGCATCCTGCCAGCCGCATTAAGCGGGCAAACAGCAGGGCCAGAACATAAAGCATAGAAGCATGTGACTACCGAGTTGTGAGGCAAGCATAAGGCTTGAAGAACCAAGACAATTAACTTTAACGAGCATGGGCTTCATGTATAATGATAAGGAGAATGCCAATCACAATTATAGCTCGTATCTGTCATTTCCTTTTCTCCCATCACAGCAGTTTACCAAATATTCAAATATTTGCAGTCAAGTTTGAACGCGAAAATAAATGAGTAGAAATACTCGATTCTTAGATATTTGTCGGACCGCCTGCTTGGACTTATCGGAATCGCAGATTCCTCATCGCTGAACTGTTGGAGGATTAGAAATTTTACGTAGAAGTAGTAAGTAGGGCTGAACGGGTCTTAAATAGAAAGCCGTCCAACAAAGTGCCTGCCTCGTCCCTTAAGAATAAGGCAGACAACGCGTTCCACATAAAGTCTTTCATTGTTGTTCGGTCGCTGAGACACACGAAGCCTAAGCTGTTGGAGCAGGCTGAGTAGTACGAAGCACGCACTTTGTAAAGTGCAATTAATAGTTGAGGCGTACGTCAAGCTGGATAGGCACAGGCTGATGAAATGAATGATGAATGACAAGTTGTATTATTATTGTTGTTGCCAAGATAGTGTTTTTAAGCCAGGCAGGCTGAGATTCTACTTTGGAAAGAACTAAAGAGCTGCATCACTCAGAGTTCCCTTCCTCTTTTCTCATTGCCTTACCTCCTCCTCGCAGCCGTAATCCACCAAGACGGTGGATTGCTTGCCTGTCCTTAATCCTAATCCCAGACCATAGACCCATTAAGCCACATTGTTGTAGCCCAGCCGAGTGCCGAGCCGTGGACGTGGACATGACTAGGATGACCTTCACGTTGATATGGCTCAGTTGATGCGAGATTGTTGGAGGAGTAGCAACAACACCACCACGCCACGCACGGTTGTTGTTCTTCGTGCTGCAGCAGGAGCAGCAGCAATAACAAAGCAGTACATTTGTGGAGTGCGGACCATAATAAATTAAAATCCAAGGGACGAGACGACTGAAGATTCAGATGAATGATGATGCTGTGCAACAATGCACGAGAGCCACAGTGCAGAGTCATTGCGAGCCAAGAACAAGAATATGACCAAGCAAAGTATCCAGCAGTAAACCATAACATAACAATAATAATAAATAAGTATAACACTGTCTGCCGTTGTTCGTTAGACTTTTCGAAATCTCATCTCCGTCGTGCTTCGTGCAGCCTTAGCCTTAGTCAGCCATAGCAAATTATAGTCGTAGAACAGCAAAAAATTATATATTAACTAAGGCAAAAAATAGCATGGCATAGCCAGCAACCAACAATAACAATAAAAGAATGAGATTTTCAAAAAGACAAGCAAGATAGAACCAAGCCAGCCAGGTCCGTAGCTGGCTGGCTGTGAGTACCTTTGCATCAAAGTAATTTAGAACTTTTTTCCTGTGCCATACACGAAATGTAAAACGAGGTTCTCACTATTTTCCTGCCCTGCACAAAAGTACCAAAGCGAGCGCGAGGAACGACCGACCATGATCTTTGCTATTAATGTCGCTCAGAATTTTTCAGAAGATTTTTGCGTTTTGCGTACTTAACTTGATTTTCATGAAGAATCTGAGAATCTACCCGAACCAACACGCACGCCATGCTTGCCGTGCAGTTGGCTTTTGGAATTCGCAGAAATGGAAACGAGAGCGGATGCCGCATTTCTTTCGCAGCACGTTAAATTTGAGACGAGCAGCCAGTTGACTTTGCGGATGCTGATTAGCAAATGGCACACACAAACGCAAACTGCAGTGCCAGCATCGCCAACAAGCCAAATATGGCATTGCGATATTATCTTTAGATTTTTGGATGCTTTGGCATCGGAAGTAGTAGCGCACCCTCGTCTTGCTCTTGTCTAGAATTTGCATCTAGAAAGCTCTGAATGCTAAATAAGGAGAGGAGAGAGAATTTCATTAAGCACCGAAGCCAAAGCAATAACCAAACCCCTTCGTCCATCCGTTCTCTCGTTCTCGTTCTCTTGATGTTTCGCGTTCATCGTTCATGGAAATGAAGAATGCTTCTAAAGTTTCCAAAGACTCTCAGCCCCGCAAAGCACAGCAACTCTCCTTTCTTGTCTGGCTTTGAGGAGTTCTTTTCTATGGACGAAATTTTGCTCTCTCATTCTCATTTCTATTTAGCAATTGTACGTGTACTATTTGTACTACTTGTTCCCTAAGGGCTTTCACTTGGTCTCAAAAGACTTACAATTTTTTCTCCTTTCTTATTCGGAAATTGGCTATGGAACGGAATGGAATGGCTTTGATGGCAGTGCGTGCTGCAGCAGCAGCAGTGGAGTTCGTCATTCGTCTCGTCTTGGCAGTGGCTGTGGATGCAATTCAATGCAGCATCAGCACGGAACAGCACTCCACCGCGCACTCCGCTCTGCTCGGTTCTCTGTTCCAGTCTGCTGTTATGGCACAAAAGAAGGAAGGGGTCCATTCCGTATCCAGTAGTGCATTGAAGTGTGAGAGAGAAGCTCTAAAGTTACCATCAGGGCAAGCCACGATGCATGTAACTAGACGACTCACGAACGAAGGAAGAATGAGCCTGGGACAATGGACACATATAAAATTCAGGCAACAACCCTAAAATACTAAAATCCTCATAAAAAGCACGGGCAGGGTAGAATCGGATCTCATACAGAAATAACAGAGGAGAGAGCGGCGCGGTGGTGCGGTGGAGGAAACGAAAGGAATCGGGAAAGGGAAGAAGAAATATAAGAAGCCAGGGCAAAGCCCCATAAGCCGAGACGCGTGAGGCAGCCAGACCAAAGCCACTAGAACTAGAGCCCTACCGAGTCCAATGCCAAGCCAGTTTATAGTTTATGGTAAAAGCTGTAAAAAATGAGATAGACAAGACGGGTATCATCCTTCTTGGAGCTGCAGTATCGAATTCTCCTCCATTGCAGCAACTGCACACTGCAGCAGCGCTCGGCTCTGATGCACGAGCAGCCAGAAGGAACGACATCGGGGATTCTTCAGTTGCATTATTGCACTTTTACAGCCCTTCCTCGCTCTATGCCTCACGCACTGTTTGATACTCCCGCTTCGGTTCGTGTTGTTGTGCCTCCAGAAGTAAATTACTCGGAGCGCAAGAGTGCAACAGCTTGAGCCTGATGCCTGAGCCAAGTCTTGCGTCAGGCAGCTCGACTTTTAGCATGGTTCGTGACTTGACACTTCGCTGCCAGCAATATCGCCTTCGCCCCGCAATGAAACCGGATAAAAAACTATAAAATCTTATTAAATGAGAACTTTTACTCGAAACGAAAGTGCAATGGCAGGAGGGAAGAAGGAAGCTCGGCTGCAACTGCAACGTGTGCTTCTCCATGCGCAATGTGCAAGGCTGAATCAACCCCAAACCCGGAATTCGTCATGATTTCTCAGACTCGGGAAAATCGCATCTTGCATCTCGTGCAGCTTTGTTCATGCAAAACGGCAGTTACAGTCTACAATGAACTTCTTCTTTCCCTTCTATGCCATAACTTTCAGCTTTTCCCTTTAAAATGCGTCTATATTCTGAATCTTCAACTGCACAGTACAACGAAGTGTATCTTGGATGAAAATCTAGACCAAATTACTAATAAAAATATCTGGCATTCTCTCCTTCGTCCGTCTTTTCTCATTTTAACCCTTTTACAATTTATTATTCTCAATTCTTTGCACCACATCGGTCTGCATCTTTCCTCTCCCTCTTTAAATCCAGGAGCATCAGCACTCAGCAGCAGCGCTGAAGATCGTACAGGTCTCCTCGATTCGTGTTCCAAATCTATTATTACTATCTTCCATCGCGACACGATGGTCGCGACGAAGAACCCCAAAACCCTCATGCTCATGCAATGCACACAACAAAAAGAAGTTTTTGAGAAAAAAAAAGAAAGAAGAGAATCCGATCCGACCGTTTTCACATCTTTTCAAAGAGCAAACAGCCAGCCAGCCCAGCATCAATCTCATCATCCCCGAACCTGAGCTCCTTCTTTTTCGGTGAACATCTTCAAATTTCTCATTTTCTCCTTCGAATCCGAAACTTTGCTGATGATTCTTTCCAGTTCCTGCCATGATCTAGCTTTCGGTAGAGGATATTTCCACTTTTTGCCTGGCTTATGGTTTTAATATTCCAGTTCCCGTATGCATGGACCTCTTTCATCGATCGCAGGCAAAAAAGTGAAAAAGAAGACTTCTTTTATGGGAGCAGGGTATGAAATGAAAAGAGGAACGTTTAAGAGAGTCGTGCAGTGAGAGCAGGGCGATGCAAGGTTCCCGTTTTTCTTTTTGATCAGTCCACAAAGAAGGTCGGTGCGAATGCACTACGGCTTTATATGGCACAAGAACACTGACTCACTTTACTTTTACGCGAGTGAATCTCTCGTATGTACGCGCACGCAAGTAAGAGCCATCATCAGTATTCGTAATACCTTCCACATGGAATTCTAAGGCAAGAACCATTAAGCGAGTGTGTATGCGCGAATACTGAATACGGGTACGGGAAATACGCGCATCTCGCGTACTTACGGACGCTCGTACTCCGTGAGTAAAAGTTTTGGTATGTGCAAGAGTGCAAGTTCCTCTTCGTAAAAGAGGAAGACCCATCTCGCCAGCAGAAGAAGTACGACCACGGCCACGGACTCGACCAAGACCAAGTCCGCCGCACCATTGCCATATCGTATTCCTGGGGTTTAACAATAAGCCAAGCAGCAGGAGAGGAAGGAAGCAGCATAAAGAAGTAGAAGTAGAAGTAGATGTAGAATAGCCTGCGTACGAAACGAGGTGGAGAACAAGTACAATAGTCAGCCAGTGGTAGGAGTTCAGTTGTTCAGTACTACGCGCAGGCAGTGGTGGTGGTGGTAGACGAAGAAGAAGTTCGATAAGTCCGTGAATAGATTATTATTTTTTTTAAATAGATTATTTAGTTTGTGTTGGTCTTCTTCTTGATATTCTCCTCATCACATCGCGGAACGTAGCGACAGACTCTCCTCGCCTGCCTGCCCCGCTGGATGGATTCGAAATTGTCTTGGTTTTCGTGAAAGAAATCATTTCTCTGCACTTTTCGACTGCTATTCCCTGGATTCGTGGATTCATTATCAGCAAGAGAAAATTGGCAGTCAGTGTCACAGTGTGGTCAGGGTTGTGTTCACTACCATTGGCAATAATAAATTATGGAACACAAGAATTCATATTCTTGACGAAGATCCGCAGAGAAAATCGAAATTGAAATGTGAAATTTCCAAATTCTGAAGAATAAGCAGATAATCAATGCATACGGGAGAAATATCAATATCACAGTGCAACGAGAAGGAATCGTGAATCGAAAGTGTATCATACGCTCACCCGCAAGACACAAGCACCGAACCACATCTCTTCCAATAGTGCATACTGCGTTATTACACATACATAAATCAAAGGTAAACAAAGAAAAATATGTCACTCAATTAGAGACGTGTTGTTGTGTAATAGATGTAATTAATATGCACAAAGAGCAGAGGGACGGCTGACGGGACGAGATAACGCAAAAGTTTTACATTTATCGGTTATCATCAAAGCTGATGTCTGATATGTGGCATTGAGCCTGACAAAAATAAATCCTGATAGTGGATATCGCCTTTTGCCTTCTACTTTGATTAAGTTCAAATGATTTGAATGATGTGCGAAGTTCAGCAAAGTTCCACCTATTAAAAGTGGCAAATGGAAAATTCCTTAGTCATTAGTCGTCTTCGTGGTCCATGAAGACCGAAAAGTGAAAGCCTCATATTGGCCTGGCCTTCCTGGCTTAATTTTAATTCTTTCTGTTTGCGTGTTTCTAGTGCGTCATTGAACATCCTGGTTTCCAAATGCAAGATCGTCATTGAATACATCACGCGTTCAAGATCCGCAAGCACAAGTTAACTAGTGTAGAATCAATTTATTTTTGCTGGAAACCTGTTCAAAATAAGGCTTCAAAATTGCAACCCAACGTAGACGTCACCACCACAACATTTACTGGCAGCAGATATCAGCGGATATGCATCATCCTGTGAGATCCAGGGGAAGTATTGCAGCTGATGGCCTGGGTGTCGCAGGCGCTGGTGGAAGCCTAAATGGCGGTGGTGGCCATTCTATACCAGTTGGTATTCCAAGTAGTCTTGTCAATCAAATACTCAATCATAATCATGACATGTTCCCGCAAATACCAGCACCATCCAACCACAGTTTTCGTGGGAACAAACGTCTCCGGACAGGAGCTGCAGCTATGCAAATGCAGGCAGATGTAAGTACACTAATGCTTGATTTATTCAACAATTCTAGGTTAAGTGAGAATAAGAAGTCATAAATTAAGAAGGAGTCGAAACAAATAACAGATAATTAACAGCAATAATTGTGGTCTGGCAGTAAAGACTTGGAAAGTGAAGCCATGTTATCCTCAGAATGAATTCAGCCTCCCTCTTCCCAGATCTTTGTACTCGTAGGAACCAGTTAGCCGTTTGAACTTGTCTTCTATGGGTCTTGGATTCGCGTTGTCAGGAACCTTCTCCAAAATTGGAACCTTAAGAACTTGCCTTCCTTTCTCTTCATGTTCGTAGGCGAAATGTACTTGTGAGTCACGCCTGAACTCAGCAGGGTCAGATCCACTCGCGATGAAGGCCTCGATTTTCGATGAGGAGTATTTTTGACCTGTGCTTCCACTAGTCTTGTATGACTCCGTACCATCCAAATGACGTCTTATACGCTGTCACTGAAATTAGCTGTCGACCCAACGTGGTTTGAGAATGAGCCAGATTCTTTGTAGGCGGCACAATGGGTCATATCGACGACACGATGAGCTGTACCACACGTGAACCGCTTGTCGACATTGATGTACCTATCACGGCCATAGTCAACAGTAGCAGAGGTAGTGACACAATGACGTAGCAGGCATTTTGTTTGCCGACACCAGAGTGTTCCTGGACCATAATGGCCGTACAGGGCGTTCTTATTAATCATTTCAATCATATCTGTTAATAAATCAACAATGTTGGTGAATTGTTAGTCCATTTCACTAGGGAGTGTTTCAACAGTGTCATACCTTCAGGAAACCCGCTTCTCATACCAAGTGAAGGCTCGCCACCGGGTAGCTGTGCGTATGAAATTAAATCCTGAACAGTTTCTTGACATTAATCTATCTGGCCCCAACACCAAGAGTTTGTTTGATGAAGAAATTTTTCAAATCCGTAGCCAAGATTCTACTTAACAATTTCATTTCTGAAGTACTCGCAGTGTTACGAATGCCTGGAATTGAGACGGTGAATTTCTGCTGATTACCTCGTATCCCATCCGTGAAAGATTGAAGGACTTTCACATCACTTGAATTGAATTCAAAGTTTGACATCTGTGGTGTGCTGAATGATTTAGGGCCGAATCTTTCCCACGTTGCGAAAATATTATCATCGCAAGTATTACAATACTGATTTGACTCCTGTATCAACTACTAGAATTCGACTTACGCTGATCAGGATTCTCGAAAATTGGGTCACCTGACTCTGGGTCTCACTGCCAAGCTCCAGCGATTCTCGGATCAGCGGATTGTTGTGTCCCAATTTGTGATATCTTCTGCTTCTTCACACTAGTAGTAATTGATTTTTCGAGTTTCCTCCTCTCTGGTGTTTTAACAAAAGTAACGCCCGCTGCACATCTTCGAAATGTGACGTAGAGGTAATGAATACACCGACCTCTTGCAGTTTGAGCTTCTTTCTTTGTTTCATCTTCGCCTTCGTGCCCTTCCATCTCGGCAATTTCGCTTCTTTGAATTACTTCATCATCGTTGTCAAAAAAGGAGATGTTATCTAAAATGTTCTTGTTGGCTTCGTTCGCCATTATTTCAGCGTTTAAATCAAATGAGGCAGCAATCAGCACAGAAAGGTTACTAAACTTAAACATTGACCGAAGAATTATTATTGAAACCAAAATTAAAGCAAAATTTACTGATACGGTTGGTTATTCTCGATGGTTTTTAAATGCTCGCCACCCATTCGTATTTTGAACAATATTATTACAAACAATAAATTTATTGCTTCACTACAGGAAGCTCTGCAAGCCTTAGCTGGACCTAGCCTTAGTATGGTAAATTCATCAGAGACATTCGCAATTTCAGAGGTAAGAACGCCCAGGACAGAATAAGAAAGAATCCATTGTTCAGATATGAATATTATGCTTCATTGAACGGGCGAAATCTTTGCAGGTGTCAATGACTCGGACAGTCTTTAACTGGAACATACAAAACTTCAGAGGTTCGTGTGAATTTTGTTTACTGACTATTAAGACTAGGAATGAAACTGATGGATGGAAAATGTGATTTCAGATATATGCAACGCACAAACACCATTAGATATTAATGGCCAACCTATTTTTGGTAATGCCTTGTCCAACTATTAACTTCAGTTAAGTTGACCTGAAATGGGAAATTAATTACGAGTTTTTTTTTGTTTAGTTCCATTTCGTTCTTCATCGTTTACGGCTGGGGCGGAAATCAATAAAAATAGTGAATGGTAAGAAAGTTGAATGGTCATTCCGAATGTCATGAATGCTCTGGAGTGACCGTCAGCGATATGAACTTGCTGAACTTAACATTTCGCAGGTATGTTCGAGTGCAACCGACGTCCATTCCAAGTTATGGTAGTACAAATCCAATCCTAAGACAACCTTGTGTCCTGCTGGTACTATGCCTGGACAAGATACTAGGAAGAGAGAAAACGCCAATCAATGCACGGTATGAATTGTATTGAGAAGCAGATTGAACACGAATTTGTTCATAGGCTTACTGTGCGCAACATAACATAAGATGTAAACAACCTAAGACGCTCGCCTCTTATAGCGAAACTTGGCGTTTAATGTGCAATTCGAATCACACTTCGTTTGTGAAGGTTTTATTGTATTTCATTTGTCTTCCCGTTTGAATTGATATGACTCTTCATTCAAAGTGAAAGTAACAAAGTACTTCAGTATTACTAGTTTGATTTTCAATTTAATTGATTCATTTTTAAGTTTACATTTTCCTTTAAATATGAGTAATCGAAAGTTAGTGAAACCAGCGATTAGTGATGAGTCTGATTTTCTATCGCGTGCGATCCCGATTGTGTATGACCAAAAGTTGTTAATTTTAACTCTGTCTTCTCTTCTCTTGGACCGAATAAGTTCGGATGAACCTTCTTAATCTTACCAATAGTTGTTCTTATCGTTGTTACATGCCTTAACTTAGTAAACGCTTCAGTAAGTAAACCTTCGGGTCTATATAAATACAGAGAAGATTAGCATGGCCCCTGCGCAAGGATGACACACAATTCGTGAGGCGTTAAACGCTTCAATAAAAATTACATTATGCAACATTACATTACATTAATAATTAATAATAATACATAATAAATAATTACATTAATTACAGATATGCAATTTATGCAGCTTCTCAGACTGGCAGTCCCATCGGGGTTACTGGCTGTAAGATTCTAAATGAATGCCTTGTTGAGCAAAGTGTATGACTGAAGTTTAACATCGTAACTAATTTCTGTACAGTTGTTGGAATGCAATCAAAAATATTTCATCCGCTGAATGGTGGTACAAACTATGATCTGGATACAGTTAATGCACCATATATTTATATTGGGAATTTCGGTTCATCGACGACAACCTTATGTATTCAAGTCAAACTTGAAATTATATCTGATCCAATTCCAACGATGGAGCCCGTTGGGTCCGATCGTACTCTGACCGCTGAGACTGAACTGCTGAGCCAAATCTATGACTTGTGGTCGTCCAAAACTGGAGCTGATATATTGATCCAGTGTGGTACGGAACTGTTCCAGGCTCACAAGACGATATTATCAGGTATTAAATACTAATTTATAGAAAATTAGAATGATGGAGGAGGAAGTTGAATGAGGAATTAATTGTCATTGTTTTTCTAGCTCGAAGTCCAGTATTTGCCAGAATGCTTGAGCATGACATGGTTGAAAAGGAGACGCAAAAAATTAAAATTGATGACATCGATCCAATAGTAATGGAGGAAACCCTCAAGTATTTATATTGTGGTGTACTCAACATCCCTTTCGATTACGACTTAATGGCTGGATTGCTGCATGCGGCCGACAAAGTATGGTTTAACAATATTTCTAAACTATTGTCAAATCGCTAACATTTTATGATGTCTTGTTTCACCAGTACGAGCTTGAGAAACTCAAGACTTTCTGCATGGAAGAGTTATTCAGGCACATTTCGCTAGAAAACGCTGGGCACTTGGCTGTACTGTCATATCTTCATAATTGGGATCCAACGCTCAAAGATAAAATCAATCAGTATATTCAGAGGTACGTTACCTTCCTTCCTTTTCACTTCTAAAATTTTGAATTGTGGCTCCAATTCCCATGAAAATGTAATTCCAATGCTTTCCAGAAACTGTGTAACACTTTGGAAAAAGGCCAACTTCCGAAAACTTTTAGTGGAGCATCCGGCAGCTTTTGGTGATGACGACTGAATCACAATCGGCAAACTCGTACAATAAAAGTTCAGGACAGTTTCAGCCTCCGTATTAATAGGTAGAGTATGTAAGACTGTAGAAAGTCAAGTGCTGACTACTTCAGGAAATTCAGGATTAGGAGCCGTAACGCAAAACTGCCATGTAATTAACGTTATACAATTTAGAATTTATGGATAAGCTAGTTTACAGAGAGCAAAGCACTACTAAACACAAGCATTTAACGTAAATTTTGCTCCAGCGTTACGTACTGTAATGTCTAATTATTACTTCTGCAAGCTATGAATCTTTCTTAAAACAACTTCGGATCACTCAAGCCTTGTACAATAATTTGATACAATGTTTCGAAACAATTCTGTAGATATTGTAGGGTATAAGAAATTACAGTGAAAAACCTTGTGATGTTTAATTTAGTTAATTTTAGTAGGAAAAACTGAACAGTATTTTCTCGATTTTGTTAAGCCTAGCTCGATTTTAGCTTAGTATTGTTTTTTAGTTTAAGTAAGATTGTTTAATTAGTAGTTTATCATAACTTATTCTCAGAAATGCGAAAAAGCTTGGGTGGTACATCGCGGCACGATAATGGCTTTACCTTCCATCAAAAATGGATACGCACAATACAATCGAATCGACACAATTCAAATTCGATCCTGTAGGCTCTGTGAGCTGCGTCATTTCGTCTCATATCAGCAGCAGAAACAAACTATGCATTTACCTTTCGTTATTGTTGTGAATGATTTAATTCCAATGCCAAGTTTTCTAGCCTCCTTTCCTTACTTTCGAACCAAGTCTCACTTTCACCTTTACTTTAATTCCTTTAGAAGCCCAAAAACTTATTGTTTACGATGATTACGTATTCGCACTGCAGAATCGAATCGAAGAATGAACATTGTCCATACATGAATTGTATTTTCTGTAACTGTGACTTACAGCTAAGCTAAGGATAAGAATGGGTAAATTGTGTACGACGATGGCATTTACAGTGATGATTACGACAAATTCCAATCTTCAACAGCTCCTCTGTAATATGATTTCCAAAAATACCAAATTGAATCATAATGAACTAAAACTTTAATAAATTATAAGAGTTAGATTCTCATCGGGCCGTAATGCACTGATAAAACTTAATGTAATGGATTGATAGGCACAAGAAACTACTTTTGTACATGTCATAGGCATACTCCATGGTGGGCATCAGTAAATTTTATAACCGTATGTCGTAAGAGTTTTAAATATAGTTTTTGATATAAGCAATAAACTATTTTATGTTCCTACAATGTGTCGAGTAATCTATCAGAAAACTCATTCAACTTTCGTGGGAGCTTGGGACTGGTCTGGAGATCGAAATACTTGAACATGGTGCATTTGAGAGGCGAGGCTGACACCGGCATCGACAGAATTCTAACAGCAACATGAGACTTTATTTCAGCGATGACAGCATATACAGCATACGGTAAATACATGGTGAACTAAACTAAACAACCATCAATGGCTAAACTCTAGCTATAGCTATTCTAAGATTTTAAAGTCGATTTTACGACAATGCTGACGCATATAATCATTAATCACACTATCACCGCTTCCGCTTAACTAAGGACTAGATTTTCGTTCTGCATGCAAATGGTTAACAACGATTGAGTTGACAAGCTTGAAATGAAATGCAACAATGCAAGGGTATTAAATGCGAGGAAATAAAGATTCACATCAGAGTACGAAATACTCCAAGGAAGTCATTTCGTGTTACTCGGCAGAATTGGCATGGGATGGTACACATCGAGAGGTTCCAACATTTCGAAGATAATTACAGTGCTTCCTTATATTCAAGCATGCTACTCCATTCCTATTTAGCGCCATGACTTGGTTATAGTTATAAGATTCCAAGTCATAGTCACGTTATTACATCATTGAAGTGTTAACGCTATTTTAGGCCTACTAGATGGGGATCTCAAAGTTGATGTCAACTTTCGCCGATCTTGCAAGCTTAACAATGTTGGACAGTTTGACGGCTAGTCTGGCAGCTTCATCTAAATTGTCGCAAGGCAAAATCTTCATCCCCGAACTAGCAATTAATACTTTTGCATCATCAACGTTAGTTCCCTGTAAACAGAACATGATCATTATGTAACACTTTCTTCATAAACAGTTTATGTGTGGATTATGGACTTACTTGAAGTCTGGCAATAATTGGTGTCTTGAGTTTAAGTTCTTGTGCCGCAGCAATGATACCTTCGGCAATCACATCACAACGCATGATTCCTCCAAAAATGTTGACCATGATTGCATGAACCTACAGTCAGTTAGTGAGAACTTCACTGCTTAACAATGTTGCTTGATTTGGGATTTGTCCTATCGTCTCGTAAAGAATTTGCCGCCGGAAACTTACCTTGGGATCGGCTGTAATGATTTTGAATGCTTCTTTGACTTGCGATGCAGTTGCGCCACCACCCACATCCAAAAAATTGGCTGGGCTTCCACCGTGCAATTTGACTAATGAAAAATGCCGAAATTGTACTGGAATCGACCAGATCTAGCTCATTACTATTACTGTCCGTCTAGGTTCACTTACTGATGTCCATTGTAGCCATTGCAAGTCCAGCTCCGTTTACCAAACAACCAATGTCGCCGTCCAGAGCGATATAATTTAAGTTGTGCTTTGCAGCTTCAACTTCTTTCTCATCTTCCTGAGTCCAGTCCCTCAGATCAAATATTTTCTTTTGTCGAAATTCAGCATTGTCATCAAATCGAAGCTTGGCGTCCAAGCACATAACTATGAAGTAGAAAATTAGTCATGGATGCTAAATAATAATACTCTACAAATTAATTGATAGAAGCCTTACATTCTCCATTGGAATCCTCTGCCAAGGGATTGATTTCAACCATCAGAGAATCAGTTTTTTTGAACATTTCATAACACTTGAGGAACATCTCGGAAATTTCTTTACTACGATCTCCAAATCCAAGTTTTTGAGCTACAGATAAAGCCTTTTGTGGGGTGAGCCCCTCGACGATGTCGATTGGTTCTTTCAGGATGGCATCAGGATTTTCTGCAGCTACATCTTCAATATTTACACCACCTTGTGATGAAGCAATTATTACAGGACCCTAGGTACATACGTAAAAATTAATTTTATTAATTTACTATTACTTAACCTTAGTTGAGTTAACAATATGCGAGGGACATCGAACATACCGCGAAAGCTCTTTCCATCATAATGCAAAAGTAGTACTCCTTTCTTGGATACTTTCTCTCAGTTATCATGACCGAATTGCAAATTCGACCTTTCTCTCCCGTCTGCTTGGTCACCAAAAAGTCTCCAATCATTTTTCCTGAAATTTCTCCGGCTTCCTTCGGGCTGGTAGAAAATGGAAGAAGTTCAATCGGAGCCGAGTGAATAGATAAAATTACCAGTTATTATTAGCCTTACGAAAAGACCAGTTTGACACCCCCTTTTAGACCACCTTTAAAACCACCCTTGCCTCTTCCACCGGTAAGAACTTGTGCCTTGATAACAAGATCCTTTGCTTTTAAGTCTTCAGCAATTTTGACCGCCTCGCCTGCACTTTTCGCAACTCCAAACTTTGGGACGGGAATTCCGTTTTCTGACAAAATTGTGTAGCTAACATATTCATGAACGTTAAGAAATCTTCGAGTTTCTTGCAGGAGGTTCTAATTACCCAATATAAAATAATGGATTAATGAATCAGTACCAGCCATTAAGCATTAACCCTTAAGTAATGAATAGACCATTGAGTGTTTACCTGAGGTGTCAAAACTCTCGACACTCCTAGCGCAGATCTGGTCAAAATATTAGCCATTGTGCAAGCAATTTTGTGATCGACCGTCCCGAAGTGTTCTACTCGTCTCTGTGGCTAGTTGGCAGTTGAGGCTTTGACAAAATTACAATTTGGAGCTGTTCCCCATTTAAAATCAACCAAAGCGAAGTTAAATTCAGCTGTCGCGGTGAGGTTCCGGACTCAGCTGGGTCATGACACGAATATAAAGCAGTGTGCACTCGTGATATTAGCATAAACAAACTCGTACTGAAAGTCCAATAACTTATCACTATCACTACTCACTTCCCAGCAGTTACTTTCACAAGTTCTGGGTGTTCGATAAGGGGAAGTGTGAAACTTAACTGTGCCAAGTGCTGAGGTGTTTGAAAACTTCCTCGCCAATGTGCAGACCCAGCTATATCTAAAGTTATGCAGTGAATGAATACGGGCTTGAGCTATTTCGCGAAAATAAGAATATCATCACATCACATCTCGCAACATCACACCATACCGAGCCACGACCACGATATCAAACGGGACATGCTACACCAGATTGCAATTTCTCATATAACTGATAACGTTTGTGAGCTTAACCGATCCAAGTCAAGGTTTATCTTGAAAGATATATAACACGAGATTGTTTTAATCGCATTTCAATTTCTTATTTCATGTACTACTTAATTATGATTATGAATTATATTACATTATCATGTCACATCTCATTCGTATACCCGCCCCGATATTTGCATAACTCCGACTATGGTACGGGACCTTAAACAAATCTTCGGACTTGTGCGAGTGAAGGTCGTGCCGTCGCCGTCTGCAGGTAGCCAGGGGCGATAGTGCGCATGAGCTGAGTCTAAAGTGAAATGAAAGAATTTACCGTGAATTGAGGAGTGCTCTGATTCAAGGAGCCAAGATTGCGTTACTGCGTTGCGAATTACCTTCACTTGTTGATTAAGTCGCTTGAGAACTTCGATATCATTACTATGTTTCGACTCATCCGCTTCGTGTTTTTCTCGCGTTTGGCGCTCTAAATCCTCCCGTCTGGCCCGCAGGACTTCCTGCTCATGGATCAGGTCATCTCGTTCGCTCAAAACCTCATTGTACTGGACAACCTCAGCTGCACGCTTGGCGTCCAGTTGCAGTCGGCATCTGGCAACGGGAGTTCATTTAGAGTACATACAAAAATACTGGTCGAGATTTAGGAATGAGACACATTGCAGTTGGACACACCTCATTGCAAACGCTGTTGCACTCGAGAAAATGTCACGGCAGGCTTCAATCGTATTGTCCAGTTCATCCCTTATGCGACCCAGCAAGAGACCTGAAATGGCACCACAAACTGATGACTGGACTACTAAATGAATTGCTATTCTTGTAATGCCTCGTTCAGCACAGATTACTGTCATTTGCCGTATCAGTTCATCTGGAAGAAAGGAATTCTTCAATGGATGCAGCGTATAAAACACGGAAGTTGCATGAATCCTCGCTTTTCTTCGTGTCAACTTACTGAAGCACTCGCGGTGCAATTCATGACGAATAGGACAGATTCCATACTCCAGCGCACAACGTTCCTTCATCCGGTTGTTTAGTTTGGTTTCCAAATTGGTTACATCGAGTTCGCTTGCTGGTGTGATCGCAGCCTGTTCCAAAACGGTCAGTTTTTAAACTGCCCTGCCTCAGCTGTATTACGTAGTATTTCTATTCATGAATTGCTACGTGGCACTTACAACTTGCTTCCAAGTTTTCTCATTTTCTTGCCAAATTATAGGCGGCAAAATTGTGTTTAGAATCTCCGGCAATGTTTGATCCATCTCATCTGATTCGCCGAGTGGCTGACTCGTACACTCAACTAACCTACAAGGTGAAATTAATGTGGGCAGTTCTCCCTTGCTCGACAGTGACACTCCAATCCCGACGGACGGCTATTCATAAGAAAGAGCATTAATATCAGATTCAGATTCGCTTGTCACAAGCGCGCAACAGTAAAAGCAGAACTCACTCGATAACATTTTTTCTTCGCTCCAGCTCGTTTAGATTCGATAAAGGCGGCAACGGCGCCGTCGGCTTGATCGCTTACAACAGAAGGAATCTCATACTTCACAAACGAATCTGGATTCTTGAGCTGGTTTCCAGTCGGTCGCGGGCTTGCATTCACTGCCTGGTGCATTGTCTATTTAATTTGGTCTACCTTTGCTTCACTCGGATGGACAAAACGCCTTCATGTTCATTCTACGAGCAGAGCACTGGGGATGCAAATCCTTATCACCAGTCAACCAGCAGGGAAGGCAGCGAAGGTGCCTTTTCAAGATGGTAGAAGCTGTCATTCTTCAAGCGTCATAAGAACAAGCCTCCTCACGGTAGGAGTAGACTAATTTAGCGAAGGTTCCCTATGCTTTATAATGATGATTTTTTAATTTTGTCAGTTGTATGATTTGCAGGTATCAAGATTAGATATTACAGACAAAGTCTTAAATGTGACTGTAACACAATGAACAAAGCATTCACTAAGGCGCATTGTCCAAATTTAGTCTCCACGTTGTTGGCGCTAGTTCTGCTAATTTCAGGTTCAGCGCGACCTGAAGTAGAGTTAATTTCATTGCTTGCAAACTCCGGCTTCGACGGTCAACTGAATATTTCATTAGTCATCCCTCTCACTTGGGCTGAAAACGCCTGAACACAATGGACGTCGTGAGTTGAACACAACAGCCCCGGACGTGTCCATTGTATGGTGAATACTGCAACGTGGTTAAGGTCCAGATGAATGTGTGGAAGATTAAATTGGAAACGAAATGCCTATCTTACGGTTTAACAATTGAGAAAACCAGGTTTTTAGGTAAGGAGTTGTCCGTGTTTGTGGTAGGCGTTCCCAGTTACTGTCCGAGAACAAATTCAGAAGCACTGAAAATATTAGCTTATGAACACAGTTCATAGTGTCTTGATCCGTTTATGGAAAACTGCACAAATCTTCTTTGGAACGATTGGAATGAGAATGAGGAAGGTAATTACGCTGGTGTTTATTTCGGTGGGTTCAATGAGGAAGCTCTATGATCATCCAGCGGTTAACGGAAACGAGTTATTAATTGGACAAATTCACATACCGCGGCTGCGGGCGCATTTCGACTAGCATGTGTCGGGTTAGACACATGACTTCGAATTTACTCTTTCCCAAAAAGGAAGCGCTAAATAACAATCTCGTATAGAAACAATGTAAATGTCAAAAAGTTTAACAGAGCATGCCACGTCACACTAGCTGAGCTTGAAATCTGTGGAAGATTCTGTGTATTTCCAAATTCTTCATCTGTTAACACAACTTTTCCGTCATTAGCATTCGAATTTCTTGGCTGTCCTCCTTCGGCTCCGGCGTCTGTATTATCCCTGTTTCCGGCCCCGCCTATCCAGTCGAACTCCTGGATACAGTCATCATCCTCGTTGATATCGGAAATATATTCGCAACGTGAACTCTCTGCGTCGAAGACAACGCCTGGGGAGTTTCTGGGTAATGATGAAAGCTCCCTGCTGAAATATTCGGAAATTCCTGAAATTATTAGCCGATCATCTAATCTACCAAAGAGGGTTAACGTACGGTGGAATGTCCTCAAGTGAAGGAGCTTCGGATGAAGCATTTGTTTCTACACTGGTTTGTATTTCGCTAGCTGAAACAATATAGCAACATGAGACCAAGACCAAAATCGAGGTAATAACGATGAGATCGCGAGCGGGGCAGTTGTGATTGTTGTGCCGACTGAATCTCATTGTAAAAAAGCTGACCCAACCGTCCGGTTAAAAGTGAATCACGCACAACAGTCAGATGAAAACTCACGGTGTGCCCGATAGTCACAATCGGCATAACTCATATACATCAAGCCATAAACAAAATGGTTGCATCTCCTTGTTTATTAGATCAAATTAAATCAATTAACACGAAACCAACGCTTGCGGTTATGGTGGACTGGAATATATGCTTGAAGCGAATGTCGTGTGCCAGTCGCCTTGTGTTTGTATTTACAATGTTGTGATATTACGGGACACAATTTCGTTGCTTATTTTAACAATGTAATAATTGAGGCAAACACGAAATAAAAAAGAATTATTTGGACCGGGTTACTATTTGAGCTTAAGGCCTCTCGACGGTCAATTGGAGTTTTCTCAGTCAGCTCAGAAGGTTCTTCTCCGCTCCTCGACCTGGGCGCTTTCGGCCTAAGTTCGCTTGTTGTTGGCCGTGAGTTAAAAATGACTCCCATAGAGTCCCGCGTTTCTGGCTCTGAAACTGGTTCGTTTCGCTTCTTGGGCACACTATTAAACAAAAGCGAGAATGGCGGAGCTGACAGCTTTGTGTGTATTCCTTACGTGAGAGTGAAGTTTAATAAAACAATATCACTTGAATCCATTGTAGTGTTGGAGCCGAGGTCTTCTGCTGTGCCCAGCAACAGAAGCGAAGACGTGAAGAATAGGCCTGTAAGAAAGATTCTGAACTCTATATGATTACGTTTGGAGTCCATTTTAAAACAAGATTGAAGGTAAAGCTAATGAAGCTTGAACGTTTTCAGCAGGTCCAAACCACGTTTAACAGAGGATGCTTTCAAGTCTTCCAAAAATAAATTATAGAGCACGCCAGAGACGAGAGAATTTGCCGAATGCAAGTTGATTATTATAAATTGATGTGCGGTTAAATGCGCGGTGTCCTTAATTAAGATTAATTTATTTCTCTACATTTTGTAAAGCTATAATTTTAACACAATACCATTGGCGTCCCACGTCGTCGTCCTGGTTCTAACTGCATTTTGTACAGTTTTTATAGTTGTACTAGCCTAATCAGCCGGTCCACTAAGTGGCCGGACCGTACGGATTCTTTTCGCCTTCTTAAACTGTCAATTTCTCGCCTCCTTCTCAATGCCACCCAGTACTGGCCTTCTCCTGAATTCAATAATTAATTTTTCATGAAGTCGAGCGCTTTGTAACGACGGATTTTGAGCCCTATTTGAGCCCACTAAGTACAGAGGAACCATAGTTCAAGGCCGTACAATGGAGCGGTATCCGAGGAGTAGAAATCCATGGGACCCCGGTAGGATTCCCACATCCCACTCCGTCATTCCTGCTCCAGCAACGGACCACTAGCCCGTACCGTGCCCAATGCCCCACGTCGACACAAGACGGCCTGCGTACAGACGGAACCATCACCCCCAGGCCCCACTGAACCCACGCTCCACACCACACGGCAGGCACCAGCCTCCAGCTGCTGCGACGAGTAGGTTCCGCCTGGCGGCCCCTGCAGTCCAGCGCTAAGAAAAGGCCACCGACCACAGCTCGCCGGCTGTGCCTCAAGTTCCCGCACCGCCAACCGGCTACCTGTCCATATGCCGTGCCCGGTGTCCCAATTCGGTCCTCAGTTATCCGGACCAGGTTCTAGCGACCGACATGGTAGAAGCCGTTGCCCCCAGTCCCTAAAATGGCTCCACACCAAGCACGACACACACCGGCAGCTGACCACCGAAAAAGCGAGATCCCCGACGCACACGTCTTCTCTATTCGACAACCAGAGCGAGAATATAGTTTTTATAGTTAGGAACATGAAGTTGACAATTGAACAATACGTGAAGTAAGTTGAAGTAACTACAAGTATTCATAGCTCAGCGTCTAGTGATGATTCAGTTTTCCCCGAGAAATGGCAAGCTTCCTTTCCCGCTTGTGTCCTCACTGCCAACCCCAGACTTGGAACCTTCTGGTGGTTTGTAATGCGGGTTCGGCTTTACCGTTCCAGTAAACTTGAGAGCAAACTTCAACTCGGAGACCATTTCCTCGTGTGCCGATTTCTGCAATTAAAGTTAAAATTAGTATTTTTTATGCTAGTCGGCGTTTAATGAATAAATTACGTACATCCGTCATTCCTGCTGACTGTTGTTTCCAACCCCAAATGAACTCTCCAATATTGACGAGCATGGCAGCAAAACAACCTCCCACCAGAACAACGAATACACCACCTACGTTCGCCAATGCCAAAGCTTCCACATTTCCACTCACTCCAGATCCCTTAAGCCAATGAAAAGAAAACTCATTAGTACCGAAGGATATGCGATTATTCCTGCCTTCCGCCTTAGCGTACCTCGCAAGCCGGCGGATTCACTTTTTCCTTCCACCACTTCCGTTTGAACTTTGTAAGTTCACCTAGAATTGAAAATGGGTTTCAAATATTAACAACTACGAATCAAAATGACTTCTGCCAAC
This sequence comes from Mesaphorura yosii, assembly GCA_009869945.1. NCBI lineage: Eukaryota > Metazoa > Arthropoda > Collembola > Poduromorpha > Tullbergiidae > Mesaphorura > Mesaphorura yosii. Next base: position 182,434 of record WIXG01000097.1, read on the forward strand.
CTCTTTCTTGCAACTGAAGTATTGCACCGTTGAAGTCTCCGAGATAACTTGAATTTTTAGGCAGCACAATCCCGTAGCCTTTGTTATCCAGCAACCCGCCCAACTGCGCCAGGCCACACTCAATTTCTATGTTGTAGTCGATCAGCGTTGACTCCATGAAGAAAGCATACTTTCCCTTATCCCTCTTCACTCGATTAATACCGTCGATATTTTTCTCCATGTATGGCGGCGGTGACATTTTTTCCATCTTGAGATACGCGTCGTGAGCAATTGTCCCCGGCTGTCCATCTGAAAACATTTTTCTATTGAATCCATCTTGATCACAGCAAAGTTTTTTCGATTACTGTTGGAACCTTTGAAGAAATTTCGAGTGCTTCCTCGACTAACACAACCATATTTCACTTTGTCTTGATTTACTAAATCTTTCAGATCTTTAATGCTGTCATCTTTGTCTTGAACAATGAGGAAAAGTGCCAAACCAGCAGTGTAAGAACTGACCATGATGAGGGTGAAGAACCACCAAATTGCACCTACAATTCTCGTTGAAGTGGCCCTAAAAATGTGAAAAATGAAATCAACTCGCAAGTATCTGTAAATCTGTCCACTACGAAGTAAGCATGACTTACTTTGGAGCAATATCAGACCCCTGAAAAGAGAATAGATAATGAGTCCAGATTACTTCATTGTTAAAGGCATCAATTAGGAAGGACTTTAACCAACCTGTTGCATGATTGATCCTACGGCAAACCAAATACTGTTTGACAGACTGAACTGATTGTGAAGCTTTGTTGGATTTTGAATGCAGGGCATTGGGCAGTCCCACTCCTGAAAGGATGAAGTGCGGATTTGAATATAAATTGGTGATTAAGCGCTGAACTCAATACAATGTATTACCTTTGGCGAAACTCTGGCAATAATGAAGAGGGTTAACGAGACTCCGAAGAACGCTAAAAGCGTGAACATCCAAACCTCAATTGCAAAGGGGCTCATAAACGACAGCAGACCAGGTGGCTTGGCCATGGGCGTGACGTATAAAATTGATATGCCCTGATTATTGAAACAAATAATTGATACTTAATGATAACAGGCCCGGGGGTTTAAGGCAGATACCACACACAAAATCTATTCTGATCAGATTTTTACCAAATTTTGGTGCGGCATAGTAAAATCCACATCTCTCTGGCGAATTTTATTAATTGCAAGGTCCCCAATTGCAATATCTGCTGTTTTCTCAACAATCTCTCTGATCATTCCATCCCACCTCTTCGTAGTTTCATTCCAACCTCCGTAGCTGGTGCCATCGTAGACTAGCTCGATCTCGTAGTCGAACTTGAGTAGCTCGGATAATCGGTGAATCAAGTCAATGTTGTATCCTTCGAAGCGGTCATTTCCCGACAAAGCGGATACGTTCTCCTTGAGCTTACAAAATGGCCAGCTGACAATTGTTACCACTCGAAATTTTCTCTGGGAAATCGGGAGAGTGTCTAAGTACTCCCGATCAGTGCTATTGTGAGTCTGCTGCGTCTCTGCAGCCGGCCCGTCCATGGCAAATTTCGTGACACTTGACCATGTCCCATACTTTTCAATACCGTCTGCTTCGAGCCCAACCACATCCATCACAACATCAGTTCGAAATCCACTTTGCCCAAAACTGATCGGACCGGATAAGCCCTCAAATTGAGTCTAACAAAAGATGTTAGGAAAACGTTAAATTTAATTAACCATGCGCCCCGAAATGAAGTAGGAAGAGGAATTTTACCGTTTTCATGAAATTCATCAGCGTACTTCCGTGACCAGATTTCCAATCGTTACCAGCACATTGCAAGGTTTGCGTATTGATTTTATCAGATTTTTCTAACTTTGGTAGAATATGCCCAAATAATTGCAGCGCGTCATAAACCAGCGCAATATTCAACTACAATAATAGAAAAACTGAACAGAAATTACAATGGAACTAATGAAAATGACGCTACGTGCTTTACCGGCATTGCTTTAGAACTTGAAATCAGACGTTGTACGGTTTGTTTAGTGAGATGAGCATCTCTCCACGAGACGCTACTTGAAAAACTTAATTGTGATTGTAGTACTTCAGCTTCTTGTAGCTTATGATCTAAACCAGCCAATGAGTTAAATTCGGAAATAACACGGCGAACTTCCGGACGGTCAGGATTAACCAGACGATACGCATAGATTGGAACCTTGCCATATTTGTAATCATCCAAATTCATAGTATGAATGTCCTGCAGTCGGATGAAATGTTCATAAGGTTAAACCGCAACAAGACTAGATAAACATACGAGTTACCAGCGAGGTTAGGAAGTATTGATACTGTCGGTTCATCAAGCCAACTTGTTGTGCTTGTTTCAGTACAATTTCAGTTTTGTAAGTGTCACAGTCAATGATGATGTTCTTGTACTCCCCGAGATTCAGAATTTCCTCCAGTATGGGTCTGAGAAAAATCCATGCCATACTTCAACGGAACAGCGTGGAGCAGAGAAAGAAGGACTGGACCGAAATAACTGACCTGAAGTCATCCCCGATCAATCGGCGGATGATAACTTTCCTCGGTGGGGAAGTTGTCAGGGTCAGTAGACGTTCCATGCGATACAATCCATCATCGTAAAGTATGACATACTGCGTCCACTCCATTGCTTCCACTAAATCAGCTATAGCCTGCAGAATACATATGAGAGGTCAAGCAAATGGTCCCGGTGAAAAGTTAACTGGCCGGCATGATTACCGCGCTGATTGTATCAGGATGCGGGTACAGGTTCACCATGCGTTGACGTTTACAGATATGGAAGTCCCATTGCGTTTCAATGTGCAGCATGTCGAACGCGTCGCAAACTGACTGCACATGACATGACGTCTCCGCATTCTTCGGTCCGATCATAAATGCGACGCCTTCAGCGAGCATCTTACAAGCTTCGGATACAAATTATAATGTAAAACAAATGCGAGGACAATTTTTGCATTTGTGCACTAACTTGTATCATTCGCAAAAAACGAGTTTCCTGGCAAAATCCTATCAATTCTTGAAGTGAGTGACGTGCCCAACGCAGCTGCCACATTTGAATTGACTCGTTCCACGGCATGCTTAAAAGCTACTTCTTCTAGCGGATCGCCTCCGTCATCAAACAGACCTCCTACATTTGCAGAATTGGGATCCCAAGAAGAGGCAATAAAAAGTACACGCGTTCGGATTGTTTCACAATTTCTAGCCAGAAGAATTTCTTACCGATTCTGATTTGATGCGGAAGTGATCCTCTGTTGTTATTCGATGGGAAGCCCCTTTGCCCATGAATTGGCACATATAAAAATACGACTAGTAAAAACACTGTCCTCCGGGCTGTCTGAACTAATTTCCCCATTTTACGAGCGTTACATCCTGTAGAAAACAACTTCAAAGTTCAAACTCAAGCTAAATTTTTACGACTTCCAGATTGGTTGGGTTTCCTGCTGTGGATAAATTGCAACTGCTGTGAGTGAACGGCACCGCTGAGCTTCGGAATCGGATAGCACAGGAAATATTATTTGGATTAACTCCAAAGATCTCATCTCAAATAATAATCCGCACAATATTTTTGTTTGCATCGTTATGTTATGCAATTATTTTCGTCTTCAATGTGGATTCCAAGAGTATATGGCAAACGGCACGTCCTCAGGCGCGTGCACACAATGCGGGCAGATATTTTTAGAATATTCTCATCTTTACATAATTTATGGATCGGGTGCGTACAACTGCGAGCTTCAAGCACAGGCAGTGGCATACTTGAACGACAGCATGAGCGTAGATCTACAATTTTGGCAATCTTTTCCTGTGAGCGAGAGTGTTCATAAGAAAGTCAAGGGTTTATTCGTAGTTAAAGTTGATAGGCAGGAATCATAAGTCACGCAACAGAGGCTGGAATAGGAAGAGGAATAGAATAGAAACTGGAAATCGCAAGAATATGGCCACACGCAAATGCCTTAAAACAAAAATTTTTAATATGTGGGGAAGATTCCAGTATTTCCACTTAATATGGACGATTTCTTGCTTCCGACTTGCTTTACGTTAGAACCAAAATCCATCGCGAATTTTAATTCCTCCAACATTAATTTTTTCTTAGACGCCTGTTAATTTTGGATGCATATGAATAGATTTGATCTTGTGATATAGCCTTTTTTGATAATTACTAACGTCGGGAAGATTCGGTTGCTTCTTCCAGCCCCAGAGGAATTCACTCGCTGTCATCAATACGCCGAGTATGCAGCCCGCAACAAGTACCACAAAGATGCCGCTTAGATTGGCCAACTCCAATGCTTGGACACTGACGCCACTTAAGCCAGCTCCCTAAAAGTATAATTAGCAGTACACTTTTGTATTTTTCAGTTGTAAGAAGACCATTACCTCACAAACTGGAGGATTCACTTTATCCTTCCACCATTTTCTCTTTAATTCAGTGAGTGTTCCCTGCTCTTGCAGGTGCAGGATTGCTCCATTAAAGTCGCCGAGATCTGTAGAATCTGGAAAAAGAAATCGGCAATCAAAATGTTAAAGGAAGAGATTCAATTGTAAAAGATTCAGGGCGCTTTACTTTTGGGCAGCACAATTCCGTATCCTTTATTGTCTAGCAAGCCTCCTAAAAGCCAAATTACACATGCTTAAACGGAACACGGAAAGAAAGTTTCCTTAAATGAATATATACCTAATTGCGCTAACCCACACTCTTTCACCACATTATACTCAATCAAGGTGGACTCCATTATGAATGCATAATCTCCATGTCCTGACATTACTTTCTTGATGCCTTGAATGTTCTTCTCCATGAAAGGACTTGGCTTCATTTTCTCCATCTTCTCCATTGCCTGCTTGGGAATTGAGTTGTCAGGAGCTCCCTACAAATACAAGAATTCTACATGAAAAAAATCGCCTGCCCAATCAGAGTGCACATGTATATGCGTGGGAATTGTCATACATTGAAGAACTGGTAAGTACTTCCGCCGCTAACGCAGCCGTACCGAACTTTGTCTTGGTTCACCAAGTCTTTCAGATCTTTGATGCTATCGTCCTTATCTTGAACAATCAGGAATAACGCGAGGCCAGCTGTGTATGAACTGACCATAATGAGAGTGAAGAACCACCACATGGCGGCAACAATTCTTGTCGACGTGGATTTCGGAGCCAAATCAGACCCCTAAAACAAATTCAAAACAATCCAGAAATTGTGCATATTACAATTCAGAAAGTACCTGTTGCATTATTGCACCGATTGTGAACCAGATGCTATTTGATAAACTGAACTGATTGTGGAGTTTCGTCGGGTTTTGTATGCAAGGCATCGGACAATCCCATTCCTTGATAAAGAGCCATGACAACTCATGATCTCTAATCTGTGTTAATATTATACGCAGTCAGACTACCTTTGGTGACACTCTTGCCACCACGAACAAAGTGAGGGAAACGCCAAAAAACGCAACGACAGTGCAGATCCACACTTCCAAAGCGAACGGATTCATGAATGAAAGTAAGCCTGGAGGTTTCGCCATTGGAAGAACGTACAGAATAGATATGCCCTGATGAATTGTGATGTCAATTTATGACTGATACCAGAGACCAGAATCGAATCGCTCTCAGTCGAGTTCTTTACCAAATTCATGTGCGGCATTGTGAAATCGACAGCTTTTTGGCGAACTTCGCTGATTGCCAAATCACCAACTGCGATGTCGGCAGTCTAAGATTCAGATTATAAATTAATCCTCAGTCTAGTATAAACGAGTGACGAGTGATAGCATTCATAAGTCAGTGTTGATTAAGTTGGTTTCTTACTCCTTCGATAATCTCTTTGATCATGCCGTCCCATTCTTGCGTAGCTTCATTGAAGGCACCGTAACTTTTCTCGTCATAAACCAATTTGAACTCATACTTGAATTTTAAGATCTCGGATACCTTCTGAATGAGATCAATGTTGTAGCCTTCGAATCTGTCGTTGCCGGTCAGAACCGACGTATTCTGTTTCATCATGCAGAACGGCTCGTTCTGAAAAAAAATTGTACCCGTTAAGCATTGACGGAGTAAAACTCATTGGAATTTACGATGATGGTAACGATTCGGAGATTTCTTTCAGTTAACGGAATAGGTCCAATTGGCGTTGTCTCCTCCTTTGAGTCGGGCGAAATTGGCTCCCAAGAAAATTTAGAACTCAAGGCACTTGACCACGTTCCGATCTTTGTCAAGCCCTTTTGATTAACAAGATTATATGAGAATGAGCATGAAATGAAGCATAAACGCAAACTAAAAATAAAATGTGCACATTGGACTATAAAACCTACTTGTCTGTGAAGTTGCACAATGTCCAGAGAAATATCTCCACGAAAACCATTGTTGTCGAAGCTGATCGACCCGGTCAAACCCTCAAATCTTGTCTATTAAATAAAAGTGTGTAAATTGTACTCAACTATAGGCGCATTATTTAATTCTAAACTTACGGTTTTCATATAACTCATAATGGTCGATGCATGTCCGGACTTCCATTCATTTGCAGAGCACGACAATGGCTGAATGTTTATCTTGTCCGATCGACTCAAATTTGGCAGAATGTGGCCGAACAATTGAACCGCGTCATACGTCAGTGCGATATGCAGCTGCGTTTATGGCATCAAAGAATTTCTGAGCTTGGGACAATTAATCCAAGGCAAGAAGAAATTGTCTCGCTCACCGGAATTGACCTGGAGCTCGAAATTATGCGCTTCACTGCCTCTTTCGTCATATGAATGTTTCTCCATGATGGACTTTGACCGAGATTAAGTTGAGACTGAAGCAAAGAGTTCTCTGGCAACCTGTTTTTCAGATCAAGACCTGCCAGACTGTTAAATTCTTCGATGACGCGATGAACCTCAGGATGTTCAGGGTTAACCATGCGAAATGCGCGTATTGCGATTTTCCCATACATGTAATCACTCAAATCCATTGTATGAATGTCCTGCGAGGCACAGATTTACAAATTATCAGGGATTATGTCACTTTTAGCCACAAATATTTGTGCAATCGGCAATTAGCAGGCGTCCTCCAAAACGCATGCACGACTTGTCCCACATTTTTCTTTCTTACTAATGACGTTAAGATGTATTTATAACGCCGATTCATCAGTCCGACTTGCTGTGCTTGTTTCATCACAATTTCTGTCTTGTACGCGTCACAGTCAATTAAAATTGACGTGTACTCGTCATACTTCAATATTTCCTCAAGTAATGGCCTGCCAAACAATTCAAACGATCACGGTCAAGTTTAATACATCAAAAGAGTCATCGGCAATTTTGGCACCTGAAGTCATCTCCCGGTGGAAACCGGCGAATGATGACTTTCATTGGCGGTACCAGAGCCTTTAGTAGCATTTCCAGACGAAACAGGCTGTCATCGTAAAGAATGACGAATTTCTCCCATTGCCAATACTTGATTAAATCAGTGATTGCCTAAACGATTACTCAGTAAGTAACTGAGGGGCAATTTGGCACTAATAGCTTACCATTCCAATTACATCTGGATGAGGGTAGAGATTGACCATGTACTGGTTCTTGCAAATATGGAAATCCCAATGCGTCTGAATGTGCAGCAATTCAAAGGCATCACAAATAGACTGAACGTGGCATGCCGTTTCTGCGTTTGGAGGGCCGATTATCATTGCGACACCCTCTTCGAGCATTCGGCACACTAAAAAATGCAAGGTAAAAATCCATCAACCATCTAAGAAGCCAATTGTCAATGCGTGCAGTTGGACAACCAAAATTACTTGTGTCATTTGCAAAGTATGAATTTCCAGGAAGAATCCTGTCTAACTTCGCACTGAAGAATGTGTGCAATGCTGCGCCGGCTTTCTCATTGACGCGTTGCACTGCGTGCTTGAAGGCAACTTCTTCCAGTGGGTCACCACCATCATTAAATAGCCCACCTGAACAGATAACAGCATATTCGATGTTTCACTTTTCTCCTGCACGTACAAGAAAATGTATTTTGCGTACCAATTCGTATGTGATCAGGTAAAGCAGGCTTGTACTGTCGTCCTTCGTCATGGACACAAAGTACAGCAGACAGAATGGACAAGAAAATAGCACTGCTGAAAATTTGTCTCACTTTCACTGCTGACTTCATAACTTGCAGAGTTCGCAATTTCACATTTGAAGGATTACTGGCAAATGAGAGCGATTGTTGCATCACTGCACAAAGTGTAGCAAGAAAATGAGTCACGCAAATGTCCGATCGCGCCGGATTCTCAGTCTGCAAATCTTCTTCAGGTTTTCACCATCTCGTTCCATATAAAAAGCTATAAAACTCTCTAGTTAGACGTTTCCAATTTTTATGTAGCGTATCGCCGTCTCAGCGTAAGTGCGGTGTGGTGTGAGGAAAGAGTTTACATTTCAGAGGATGATAATCAAATCTCACCAAAAAATCAGCAACTTGGTACGTTTTCCTCTCCGCACTTCTTGGATGGATGCATCGGTCTTCTGTCTTTGCTATCCCTCACATCAGACCCGATCTCGACATAAACACAATAGCAATGGATTGACAAAAGTTGCGGAACGGAAATTTGAAGCGATGCCAAGCTCAATTTGCCCTTTTTTCATGAATGTTTTCGTGAAACAAAAAGAATTAAAAGCAACGAGAGGCGAAGTGTTCTAATTTATACAGCAGGCAGGCGTGAAGGCATGATTACGGTGCGGGACTAATTTTAGAATAACTTTTAGATACATTCGATTAAACACGGCATTTTGGGTTCGGCAGAGATGAATTGGCTACTTCGTGTTTTTACATTGTGGCTGTAGACGCTAATTAAGAATTCAATTCAATTTATATTTCAAGTTTTCACTTCATGTTCACGTCATGTTTGGTTGGAAGCGGGCAATTTAATCGCGCTTCTCTGCTCGCTAAGCATGCCCAGAAATGTTACCCTAACTTTAATCCATACATTTGATTCCGTAGTTCGTTGCATTCGTCTTAAGTCAAATGATGTCAGATGCCTGACACCTTAAAAATACCTTGGCCATGACGGAATCGCTTTGCGTGCCTTCTAATCGTAGTGGTTCGCTGTGTAAACATTTACTTAATGAATGCATGGAATTCCAAGATGTAAATTGTGCAGTATGACCGAATCAGCAATCTTGTACTTTGTTGTAGCTGCTGTGTAGGTTACAAGCATGTGGGCTGATGAATTGATACTTTGCATGCACGTAAACTCGACTCATCTCACATGTGCGTCGTGTTCTTGTACTTAATCGTCGTGGAGTGTGAAGTGATGTCAGCAAATTGATGTAAATTGTTATTGGCCATTTGTAGCGACGCGGTTTAAATGCTCTGCTGACTGCTGATGTTAATTTTACTTGTACTTTCAATACAACGCCAGTATCATCAGATATAATGACACCCTGTTGTTGCTGCCTACCAGTACACCATATGGCTTATCGCGTTAGATCATCGCATTCCTTCAGCATGCGAATCATGAACGCAATCGTCATATCTCATATTCCCTTGATAAACAGTCTTTGCGTCCATGAACGATTGAATAAAATTTGTACAGGCAGAATTGATAAAGATGAAGTTTGCTTAATTCATTGCCATACTTTTAGACTTTTAAGCATTTAAACTTGAGACAAAATTCCTCATTCTCACATCATTCAATCTCGCTCTTGAATTCATGGCTCGTGTCTTGTAGTTGCCGTTGTGTGGTTGAGTGTGAATCAATTAGCATAATCAAAGTCTTTTTCTTCAATTTGATTGTAACCTGAACAATCATGTCGTAAAGGTAAATTTTAATCTCAACGTGAGAGCGCGAGCGTGAGAGTTGTAGTCATAATTTTTACTGCCGCGCTACCATGAATTTGAAGCTTATGAAGCTGCTGCTGCTGTTGTTGTTTGAATGCCAAGAGAATGAGTATGAATCTGGGATTGTGGCAAAGTGATGAGCAGACAGCAGATTGATGAGAAACATTGAGAATACAATACAAATATACACACAGCAAGTACATGCGAAAAAAGTGAGTTTTGAAAAAATGGCCAGGCCAAGTGAAGGACAAGGTGTGATCATTGCTTATGCTTATGTATGAGGAATGCTGACGCTGACGGTGACGAGACGGTGAGATTGTAATGTTAATAATAGTACAACAACAATAATAAAATCTGCGAACATGTCTTGATTCTTGATCTCGACATGACCAGGGACTGCCAAGACTTGTACGTACTTGTGGTAGTATTTTATTCATTCAGCTGGAAATACTTCTCTGGCTCACTGGCCTGCCTGCCATGGCCCGCATCGTTAGCCTTTGTGTACACTTTTTTATGACAACAGGCTAAAAAGTTAAATTACTTCTTGAGTACACGACATTCCTTTAGTTTATTATATTGATTTGGTTAATTCTGCGTGGCCCTTCTTGCTCGTAGTCACAATTTACAATTTACAAGAATAGCACTTACGTAATTCAACAAGGCGACAATTCTTCCGCTTGCGCTGCCTACATTTGTACGCTGGGAGTCCAGCATGTGGGACCAACTTGCAAAGTCGTGCCTGTGTGTGTTTTCAGTGCTTGTTCGATTCCAAGTTATTTAATGAAAATTCTGTTTGAAGCAGGATTTTCAGTCATTTGTGCCATATTCTAAATTTATTCGCTGGTTAAAATGAAAAGTAAAGACAAAAAGTCTGGAAATGAAGTTCCTCTTGAGGAGCCTTCCGCCATCATTGAAATGGACGTGGTCGAGTTCAGGAGATCGCCCTCGCCCTACCTCGGCCCTGACCAGACCGATTCAATGGGAACCAACGATTCAGTGCCCGGGTCCGGCACCTCAGATCCAAATAATCCAAACCATTTAGAAATACAACGCATGGAATTCGCACGCAATTCACCCGTCAGACTCACAAAAATTTACCTCGACGAAGTCCAAGACTCTGCAGATTTAGACGAACTCTTTTCGCATCATGAATTCTTCGTCACTCCCAAATCGAAAGGAGGAGCTGGAAGTGGGTTGATTAAAATCGCGAATCGGGACGGGAATCACATTTTCTCATGTAGCATCAGGCACATGAGGAACATGTTGGGTTGTGCGAAGAGGCAAGACCCCAAGCCTGGAAAGGAGGGCCCTGGAGCGGTTCAGCAGCGTCGCACGAAAAAGAAATGTGACCATTCATATCGCATTCTGGACACGCAAGGAATGGAGCTTGTGACAGGCAAGTTGACAGGGCGGGTGATGGAGGTCAGGACCGCCTTGAAGAATTCGCTCGGGGTTGCAAAAAGGAACGTATGGAGCAACAAGTTCACAGTCCAGCCCGCCATAGGTCAGTCGTGGGTTTGCCGACCGTCGTCAGGCGGCTGCTGCGGCCTATGTTCATGTGGGGTCAAATCTTTCCAAATTGTGAGTAATGAGGATGGACGGGAAATTGGAGTAATGCGACGAGATCCAAACACGAACAAGTTCGTCGTTACATTGGCTCGAGACATGACAGTCGCGAACAAAGGAATCTTGCTCTTGACTGGGCTGATGATTGTGAGTCTTAAATTTATTCGACGCCCGTGGTTCTCGTATTAATGTATATCTCTGTTTGCGATTCCATAGTATGACCAGTATTTCAGCGAGACTTCGTGCTGCTGCAAGGGAGTTTACAACGCCAAATGCTGTTGCTGCACAATTTTCACGATTATAATCGCCATTTTACTGATTCTACTCATCGTATTCCTTGTGTTGTACTTTGCATCCGAAAGCGACGTTGGAGGAAGCACGAAGAGTTCCACTGACAGCATGACCGTGAAAAATCAGCAGTAGTCGCAACATTTCTAGTACCACGCTTTAGACATTAGTCATGCACCAGCCATGCCTGTTTAGGATTTAGTTACCAACTTGTGACAAAAACTGGAGATTGACGCTTTAGACTTTTCAGAAATTAACGGTCGAAACCTTGTGAGCCAAATCAAAGCGAACGATTCAATTGAGAAATCAAACCTTCAAACGCAATGCGCAATTTATGAGCTTTGTTGTACTATATAAATGGATATGCATACTCCAAAATATTGTAGATGAAATTAAGTTAATGGAAGTCACGTTTAATTTAATAAGTTCTAATTGACTAAACAATGTCAGTTCAAGTATTAGATCGCGTCCGTAAACGTAAGCCGTGTCGAACTTACTTATTAGAGAATGAGCCCATTGCTTATCAAGTTGTAATTAGTAGAATTATTGTAAATGCCAGATTTTTATGTGCAATAATATTCTTTGGTTCTTAATTTTTCAATTGAATGCATAACTATTCTCATGTAAGATCAAAGTGTACTGATTTTAGAATCCATGATCATTTGCTTCCTATTTCGTATCGCAGTTCAATTCCATCACAAAAACCATTTTTGCTTCTGCAACTCAAAATCATGCTCGAAGTTGCGTATTACTTCGGTCACAATTAAAGCTAAAGTTTCAAAATCCTGTTTCATGCATACAGTAAAATTGCCCACTCTGCGAAATCGGCTTTAAAAGAATATAAAAGCCATGGTGTGCAAATAGTAATACAGAACGCATAAAAGGAAGGAAGAAGAATCTTGAACTCGTTGCGCATCTGCGAGTAGAGTTTTAAACGAATGCAAAGTGAACGGAGACGAACGCGAGATGAGCGAGGCTGAAGAACCGATTCTTTGTGTATATTTTTATATCTTTTCGCAGATGTGAATGTACATACTCGGCTCAGTATATCCTTAACTCTTTTGACCTTGTACGAAGTGAATTATTACTTTTAGATATTCATAATAGAATTATTCGCTACACGTACGGACGCATAAGTTTGCTTGCAAAGGCTCATGAATTCCAACGATGCTATAATACATAAGCAGAAGTACACTTTTAAACCATCTGCACGGTTCGAATTTGTATTGCCGTTTACATTGTTTATTGTCGCCTCCTGCAAAGACCCAAGTCAGCGAGACGTCGAATCATACATCTTAACCGTATTCAAAATTCATTTGGCTTAATTTAGCCGATGCAATGCCGCATAATAAAGCGAGGAAGCTAATTCTGCTCATAATCTCGCATGTGAATTTGGGTCATCTTAGAGAAGTGCAAATTTTTTGCTAAAAGCTTCATTCCTGGGCCGGTTGCATATTCGTTCGATCGTGAGATTCTCCCAACTGGCAACTCGTTGTCTTAAGCCCTAGAGCTTGAGGAAGAGTCAGATGCCAAATGCCAGACCAGAAGAGTAAGAAATCTCGATTCCCAAGTTTTAGTAGTTATTGGCTTTTTACAAAGTAAAGAGTAAGTTCAGCATCCGTTCGTGCCTTCGCCAAACTCCGTCGATTCAGGTCATTAGCAGTTTACAGTCGTAAATGTAAGTATTTTCAATTTACTGAGGTATCTTTTATTGTTTAGTAGTAATCTTGTTGACTTGCAAGCACCATTCTGAATCTGCGGCATTGACAAAATCGTCCACACAATGACCGCTTCTTTATGAAAGTATTGCAGCGGTTTTGTTGTTTTGTCGACTTTAGAAATCTCTGCCTTAATACTTTTAATGTTTAATACTGAACTTTGTGAGTCATGCAAGTCACAAGGCTTCGGATTGATTACTGAGAGCTAAGCATAATCCGCATCATTTAACAAAGACGGAAACAACGAGCAAGTGTATAAAGTTCCTAAGAAGTGAGTCACAACAGATGAATAATGAGTTCAGCAGATGAGCGAGCCGAGTTGCTACACGCTGCTGTTAAAGCTACTGTTACTGTCGTTCAACTAAATATCCCTTATCGAAGTTGAAGTATGAAATGATGACGAATTAGAAAGTTAATGACGTGAGTCTTTCTTGCACTGCACTTGAGTCATTAACATCTCACAGCTTGCTGAACAATTCATCCCATGAGCTCGTTGTAACTAGAGTGCGTCGTGCGTCATTGATCGCTGTTGAACCTTTCGCCGGCGAAAACAATGACGTACTACGCACGGCTTGATGAGATTTCTTTTTATGGTAGGCATTTGACATAAAACAGTCTGTTTCAAGAATTGATTGAGAGCAGTTTCATTTCCTGACCACTGAAATTTTGCACCTGTTTTCCAAAATCCCAACCACATTCAAAATGGAGAAGAATCCAGCCGATTTCAATAACCCAAGCCAGCCACAGCCACCGCCTTATTACCCGTCGTTGCCAAATCAAGATCCGAGCTACGTCAACCCGGTGACAATGCCAACAGCTGCACGTAAGACCGCAACCTGTCAATCTCTTTGTTTGTCTCGAACTCCACATAATTTTGACTCGATTTCACATAGAGCCCGTGGTGACGATAATTCAGTCGTCAAATGTTGGAAGCGAGTCAGCCCGTATGACATGCCCACACTGTGGAGCTCAAATCAGCACACGCGTCAAGTACGTACCTGGAACTATGGCACACATTTCTGCCTTTATACTCTGTTTGCTTGGGTAAGCTTTCTGAACCAAACGCACGCGCTTAAACCTCATGTACTTAATTAATTCATTTCGTTTTAAAGGTGCTGGCTTTGCTGTTGCATACCTTACTGCACGGATTCATGCGCGTAAGTCTGAGACCTGGACACTTCTTGAATTCAATCCAGGAAAGAATGAATTGTTTATTGGTTTGGTTCGTTTCAGGGATGCTGACCACGAATGTCCGAATTGCAACAAATTCATTGGACATTACAGACGTTGATGACTTGTGACGACTCGAAACGTGACGTCCGACATAATTCCGCTATCTGCTTGCAAGTTGTAACAAGTTTACAGACAAAGGAGATTAGATTAGAATCTCTAATTTATTCAATGAATCAATTGTGTCGACGTACCAGTTAAATTATTTAATTACTATAACTTGCAGCAAGTTTATGTGCCTTATCTGCTGTTGTTAAATTGTCACTCATTTCATGTTAGATTAAGTGCGCAACGTACACTGTAAATAGCATTGCTGTCTGGAGTTCCTACTGCAAAACACGAATTAAATAACAAACATTTAAAATGTATATGAATTATGTTCTCTATCTGTACACACAACCTTTATTTTCCATACTCTAACTTCTTTTGTCACTGTTATAGTACATTTGCAACTACGAATGCGAGTTGAGGTCGGTTCAAATGACAAATATTTGCACAACGGGCGAAGCTCTCTTTCAGCTCGAAGTCATCTTGAGCCAAGCTAGTCAAGCATGATTCACGAGCAGAGCATTAATGATTCATGATAGAAAGCTTTGTCGGTCGACGCAAAACGCGAGCACGATGTGCATTTTAGGCCGAGCCGGAGCGAGCTACAAATGGAAATGGATTCAGTCATTTCAATTGTGTCATTTGTACCAATGGTACACGGCACGCCATGTTAATTCCACGGGCGGACCGGAGCAAAGCACAGAGGTAAACGTATGATAAAGGGTTAACGCGTGAGCTGATGCATGCCTAATGCGAAAGTATAAACAGGTATAAAGTACAAATCGTGTGCTAGTCATGGTCGATGGTTAACGTTCCATGTGTCTGGTCTCTGTTGTAATGTCAAGAATGTTTCGTGCTTCCATTTAATAGTGTGACAGAGGCAAGGAAGGAATTGAGTACCAGAGCCCGTGAGCCTAATAACATTACACGTATAATTTTTTCTTCTCTTGTGGATTAGTAAGCGTCAAACGTCCTTGTAAATTCTTTGTGGAGAAGAGGATCTGCACTTGATGAAACTTCGCAACAGCGACTGGACTACTTTCATACTTTCAAGCATCTGAGCATCAGCGTTGTTACCTCAGTTGGAGTTGGACCTTCAGATGGACTAAACCGTTCCTCTGTCCATTAGTGAGATTCAATTGTGAAATTGTTTACTAGCACCGCAGTTTGACAAGTGAAGCTAACAAGATGGAGAAAGATCCAAGCAAGAACGCGGACTCTCAGCCGCCTGCGTACTATCCACCGTTGCCACCATCCGATCCGAGCTACCCTAATCCACCACCGCAACAACGTAAGCATCTACAGCAATTGGCTGAATTAACTAACAGGTCTGTCAATTTTACTGACTTCCTTTCTGTGTTTTATTCTTCCGAAAGCGCAAGTTGTCCAGGTCATTCAAATGCAAAACTTGAGTTCCGAATCAACTCGCATGACATGCCCGCATTGTGGTGCTCAGATTAGCACACGTGTCAAGTACTCGAGTGGCACTATGACTCACATCGCTGCGTTGCTTTTGTGCCTTTTCGGGTTAGTGGAAATCACACCATTTAAATGTATTAGGATCGATCGTTCTTGACAGGCATTTTCTTGAAACATAGATGCTGGCCATGCGTGTGCGTTCCGTACTGTGTCGATGGATGCATGTAAGTCTTTAAACTCTTTATCGGTCGATTTCAAACTATTTTACCAGTACTTCGTCATTTTTTGCAGGGACGCTGATCACGAGTGTCCGAATTGTGACAAGTACATCGGCCATTACAAACGCTAGTAGCAGCTGCTTGGAATGTGGATTGTGTACATTTGAAGCTTGAAACGAGGGCACTTCAGATCCAAACAGCCCACAGCCCTAATTGCATGTGCCACGAACTTCAGACTTATTGCAGTTTCCGAATTGTCACCATTTCATTCTATATTTCCATTTTACTTTCCAGTGCCTCCTGCGTAAGTTGTTTGCTTTCAATAAACAGTGAGCTCCTTGTTACATTTCGCATTTCGCCTTGTCCTTTTCCATTCGTGTATTTGCATTCTCAGTCGCTGAATTTTCACCATATATACTAAATTTGTACTCACAAACAAATAGTCCAACAATTGGTATCTGTCATCAGTCATCGTCATTCTGCTCGTACATTCCACCGTTGTACTCTAATCCATATCTCGAATGCAACGTACACTGAAGACACGAAATCACATTTCATTTGTGTTTGCACGCGATCCAGCAATAGCATAATTATTTCTCTTTCCATGTCCAAGTTCATTATCGCTGCTGGCCAGAAAGGTATGCTTTCGTTCTTCGTTTCTAAGCAGGATCAGTCAGGCTTTTAACTAAATTAAATGGAATAGATCATGAAATGGTAGGAGAGTGGATTTATCGTATTATTTAGCTGAATTGGTTGCATTTAGCTTGAATTGAATTTGGCATAATTCTCTACTCCACAAGAGTTAGTCAGACATCACATCAGCGAGCCGTAATTTAAAACCTGCCTTGTAACACAGCACAGGACGTCCCATCTCATGAACTGCAGAAAATGTGTGCTATGCCACACCATAAAAACTGGGTGGATTCCTAGAAAATTGCAAAAGCACTAAACGACGAGTTCTTGTGC
Source organism: Mesaphorura yosii (assembly GCA_009869945.1). Lineage (NCBI taxonomy): Eukaryota > Metazoa > Arthropoda > Collembola > Poduromorpha > Tullbergiidae > Mesaphorura > Mesaphorura yosii. The sequence continues at coordinate 199,683 of WIXG01000097.1, forward strand.
AATATTACACTTTTTTGCCTTTGCATCCTATACCCGTATGCCATATCCAAACCATCCCTCGTCCACACTCCACAGTTTTGTTTGGCCTTGAAAACAAGCAAATATAGCATCCACTTCACCGTCCACGGTCCACGTAATGAATGCATAACTGAGAGTGTATAAGACTGACACTGGTATGGGTCTCTCATCGAGTGCAAAAAATTTGCCTACAAATTAAAAAGGCTCTCCTCCAACAAACATAAACGCATCTGGGATAATATTTCTGCTTTTCTATATTCAAGACCCAAGTCTCATGTCAGCTGACAGTACTTGCATGCACCACACGCTGACTTTGACTCTGTCTCCAGAAACCATATTGCATAACCTGAATGAAAGCAATCCCTATTCTCTTGCTTCTTCGTTTGTTCCATCTTTGTATGGTTATTAAAGTCACAGCCAAGGAGAACAACTATTTGAGGACGGGGGTTACTGGACAGATTGTTGTGCTAATAAAATACACCATGAAAAGACAGCATAGAGATTTCATGTTGAACAACGCGTACTTCGATTTTATTAAATCTATCACAAAGCGCAGGTCAAAAATATGCACGGAAATCAGGTACGAGCGAATCAAATTAGAAGATAGTGCAAGGACGCAGGTTATGATTTTGGATTGGCCCATTTCCAATTCTCGCATCATGCATGATGTACGGTCCAGAACCATGTCCCGTAGCGCCTACATGCAACTGAATAACTCTCCTTAGCCACAAAACTGATCCGACGCAGAATATGTCAAGGAAGCAGGTGAGGATGGAAAAGATCTTGGCCAGGGTGACTTCCAATGCACCAGAATAATTCAATAACGCCAGAAGGCAGATTCCGGCCAAATTAATTATGATCATGGCCCAAATCCAGTGAAGAAGCCGTCTACTGTTTCTTGAAAAGTAGTCCTTAATAAGTCAAAACAGAAGTTGGGTCGTAGCCAATAATCATTTGTACAGACGGCATCTCATTGGACTAAACTCACCTTTGGAACAGCTCTCCATAGTAAAACCGATAGTGCGAGTTTGAACATTAGAAAAGTGTAGTAAATAAGCAGTGAAATTATGAGAAAACCATTTGTACTGTCTGCTGTTGTGATGAAACTTCTGCTCCAATGACGGGAATTTAGTTCAATTGTCCATTCAGGAACAACTCCGGTCACGACGACGTGTACTCGAAGGAAGATGAGACAAAAGAGAAAAGCAGATGAGATCACCTGAAAAAGTACGAAGCAATTAATGAATAAGTAAGTAATGATCAATTGGAAGTTTAGACTTACTCCTTCAACGACAGCCAAATATTTCACAGTTTGTTTCGGTTCAATCACAAACATTCTGAACAATTAAATCATGAAGCAGATATCTTTCGCAATTTCAATCCGCGAGATTTGGAACTCTAAATGAAAGCGTTTGACTGGCTGCACACCAAAAACTAAACTAATTTGATGTAGACAAAACTCCAACCCGCACACATGCAATGCGAGTAGAATCGTACATATTTTACGCAGTTTGTTTTGAATTTTAGATTTTGTTTCTGGAAACTTTCTTTACCACGTGCACATGAAACTGTAGGCCGCAAACGCAAGCTGCTCCGAAGTAAACAACCGGAGAGAAGTGCCGAACCCGAATAGAAAGGTTACTGATTTCCCATTTCGGTTCTACTTTCGTCTTGCAGTCGTGCCCTGTCAACCAACCGTCAACTTAATGCAAAACGTAGATGACTCATCACGAGCTGGACCTGCAGTAGCAATTTACGCTTGGAAACGGCACCAGTTGTGTCACGCATAATAGCGTATGACCTGGGTGAAGCTATTTGTGGGCGGAATGGGAACCCAATACCGGATGAGAATTATAAAATGTTCGACAAGACATGTTGATCGGTTTGTAGAGTCTTGTATACTCCTCATCCTTCAGCCGAATGCTATCGGTCATTTATTATGGGAGGCATTCGGACAAGAATTGAATGCACGTCATGACCTTCAAATTTCAATAGCATGCACTCTTTAACTACGCAGGCCAAGTTATACGATTATGCCTGCTTTGCATTCACGATTCTCGGAATTAAAACTCTGCATCTCCGACGTTCAGTGTTCGTTTCGTTTATTATTGGCTAAAGACCATGCAGATTCCACAGTACCACACGTAATTTAGTTGCATTGCGAGTGAAGTCAGTTAAGCTAGAGTCTCTTGTGTCGTCTTTGCGTCATCAAATTCATACCCAGAGGACCCAGAGCCAAGCAAAGACAGAAACTCTGCAAATACAAAGACTTGTACTCGAGGAAAGGTCTTGCGGCGACTCGAATTTAAATCTACAAGACAAGAAAAGCGAGTTCTCATAGAAAGTCGTATTGTTCAGTGGGTGAGAGAGTTTGAGGGTGCGTGGCCTTATTTTCATCTCATTGAATCAACTTTTAACAATTTTAGTGCGTTTGATGTTTTATAAATCACACGGCCTAAGCCTGTGGTGACGACAGACATCTTGGAAAATCCAACATTGGGGTTAATTTACGGCTTTTTCGGTTAGCAACCAAGTTCTTTCGACTTCGGATTTTAGCAAAGAGGTAAGTTTTCATGCTTGCTGCCTGTAGTGTCTTCAAATCATAGCTGTTTGACTGGGACTTGCGGCCATTAAATTATGCATCAGTAGTAGATAGGAATCAATAATCGCATTTGTATCGGTAGTTCGTGGTGGCTATTGCTGTTGCCGAGTTCAATAATATAACCTCTTTGACCGAAAAGACCTGAATGGGATATTTCGCTTAAATAATTCGTGTGTTTGTCACTTTATCGTCAGTCTTTCTCGTTATGTACACACTTGTATAGGTAGTCGGTACCTGCATGGAAGCGTAGGCTCTTGCCCTATCATTGCATGTTACATTTCATCATTGATTGGGGATCGCAATTGTGCCGTAGCCAAAGTCCGATCCCGGTATTCACACCGCCAAATATCCCGATAAAAGTATAAGGATATTTAATCAAAACAGAAAACACTACTATGCGTTTTAAATTCTAGGATTTGAAAATTTTAGTTTTGAGAGTTAAAGTTGGCCACATTTCTTACTCTAATCAGTTTATCATGTGTTGTCTTTAGTCGTGATGGAGAAGACAGGATATCCGGACCATCCAACGGAACCACCACCGTCCTATTATCCCCAACAGTCAATGGCTTCTCCACAGCCAGGATTTATTCAACAAGGCCAGCAGCCAATGCCCGGTTACGCACCAACCGCACCAACAGGTACGAGCCGGAAGGGTATAATTAAGACGTGTTGCTTTAGAATGTACTTGAACCTTTGGACACTATTAATGCAATTATGCGATGAATTTTGCAGTGATCACCGTTGTGCAGGCACCCAATCTTAGTTCAGAATCCACTCGTATGATATGCCCATTCTGTCAAGCTGATATTAGCACCAAGGTCACCTATCAGACTAGTTGCATGACACATGTCGCGGCTGCGATTCTCTGCTTGTTTGGGTAAGAACTTAAAAACTTCCGTCAGAATTTATCAGTACTTCGCAACTCGGTTCTGTAACCTTCATGATTTTCTTTTCTAATCACAGGCTTTGGTGCTGTGCTTGCATCCCGTATTGCACAGACTCTTGCATGTGAGTTTTCAAAAATCGTAACCTGATTTTAATATAAGCTTCACCAGTTCTAATTGCCTTAATAATTTTCTTGTGCAGGGATGCCGAACACGAGTGCCCGAACTGCCACAAGTTCTTGGGTATGACAGAAAGACGTTCCAATGATTTTTTAGTTTATGTTTCTAATAAAAATATTAATTCTAAAAGTAAATTCCAATTCGTGTTTTGATTCACAGGCCAATACCGCCGCTGATTACTGATCCGACCATCTGTTTAATATTGGATCCTGCCTGGATTTTTCATCCCAGTACTTTTAATATTGATTGGGTTATCTGTTTCTCATTCGCACCACTTATTTGTAGTTCCATTTCAGTTTTTTAGTCGTTGGTTCCTGGTACAAGTTTCCGCTTTAACGGTTTATGTTATGGAGCTACTTTTACTTTTTATTATTAACTACATCCAGTTTCTACATTGCATTACTCTAACGTGAAAATGTTTTTGAAATATTGTGGTTCTTGTAAAATTGAGCGAGAGATTCGGTAACTTCATGAAATTGCAACTTCCAAAACAACTAATGTGTAGTAGGGGTGAGATTGTATGAAATTCGGCTATTTATCTCACAGTTCTTCCTGCCTTGTGATCAGTGATCCAACGATCAACGTCCATTGAAATTAATGGTCTTTTCTTTGCCACGATAGAAATTATGAGCCAGTTAAGTCTTACGTCTGAGATACGCTGATGCCTTGCTCTTTGCCCGGTGGTAATAGCTAATGAACAGTTAATTTCATAGTAAGGTTACAAAGTCTCTTCCTGTGTTAAGCGTTGTCCATTATGCAAATAAATTACATATGTTTGGGTTATTGGAAATACATTGATTTATTGACTAATGTATGTTGAATTTGGAGTGCACAATTTTCATAATTTTGAGCGTGTAAGTCACGAAATGCAATGAAAATCCGGACGATTCGTTAACGCGGGTGAGTCTGATTACGAATCTGACAAATTTCTTGCTGTAGGCAATTGTTCAAGCCGAGCAATTCCGCATTGTCTAGCATGGTATGCTCCAGTTCCGCCATGGTCGGCTGAAGTAGCTCATTGCCAGCTCTCAGTTTTCGGATTTGGTCCGTAAGCTGAGTAATCTCTTGCTGAAGTGTCTTGTTGCGTTCTACGACTTGACAATTTGTAGCCTGTTCGCGTTCTAGAAATTCTGTTTGTTGAGACAGTTGCAACTTCTGGCTTGTGAGCAGACTGATCTCTTGTCTCAGTGCTTCATTCTCAGCCTGAAGCGCTGACCCTTGTCCTTTGCTTCCATTTGCAGCCATGTCTACCAGATTTGAATTCAACTGCTCGTTTTCTGCACCAAGTTGACAGAGTTGTGTACCGAGTCGCTCAACTTCTTGTTCAAGAAGCATGCTCTCTTTCAAGCGACGACCTGCTTCGCATTTCGTACGCTCCAACTCCAGAGCGAAATATTCCATGCGTTGATTTTGGGTCTTCATCTGCGCCCGCAGCTGAGCGAGTTCTTGTTCCAGTGTCCTATTAAGTTCTTGCAACAGAAGATTCTCATTCGTCTTAGGGTTGGAGGGCTGCGTCTGTGCCTCAAGCCTCGTTGCTCTCAAAGACCCGGTTGCTTCGCTCTCGAGTTCCATGTAAGCTCCATGTAACTGGGTGTAGTCGGTGTTAATTCCGTCCAACTCTTCCATCAGCTGCTGTACGCGCTTCGTTTCTCCTGCCAATAAGCACTGAAGTTCCTTTGTATGGTGAGCTAGCATGGCGTTCTGACACTTGAGCAACTGGATTTGACAACTACATGGATCACTGGACTCTGGAGGCAGCGGTGGTTGCGGCTGCGAAGCGGATGAACTTTGTGGTGGTACTGATTTGGGTTCACTTTCGCGCCTGTTGTCATTTAATTGCTCCCGAGTGTCCTCTGGTCCACGTTGTTGAGGTGCCGATTTGGATTCACTTTCCCTCTTGCTGTTGTCGCTTAATTGCTCGGAAGTGTCGTCTGGTCCTCGTATATCACTTGCTTGCAGGGCATCTCCTAAATCTTCTAATGCTTGCTCACCTTTTATGCGACCTTCGCGAAGAGCTTCTTCGGGTATTAGCGACTTCTTTTTATGCTGTTCTAGCAAGCGATCTTTCTCTTCTTGTGCCTGTAAATTGTGCTTGCCCTGATCGTCTTTTGCCTGCTCATATAATTTTTGAGGCTCGGCGTGGGAAATTTCTTCACGTTTTAAAGAAGGCTTCTTTTTATGTTGTTCAAACAAACGATCTTTCTCATCCTGCAAATCTTTGTGCTTGCCCTGCAAGTCCATCAAGTGCTCGTTTAATTTGCGAAGCTCAGCAGCATGCGCGTCTGCCACGGCTGCGTGGTCTTTATCACCGTGAAGTTGTTTCTATAAACATGCATCCGGGCGATCAGTATCAATACAAGGCATATTTTGGCGATGAAACCACCACAATTTTCGATTTTTGTGACGCCCTACCAGCGTATTTAACAGTTTGTTTCTCTCGTCCGGAGTCAGCTCTTCGACTAGATTAGTGATGGACAGCTTTGGTGTCTGAACCTCTTTTATTCCTCTCGAAGCTCGTTTCAGCGAAGCGGGCGCATGGGCTTCAATCGTTTTCTCCTTGTAGTATTGCTCAGAGATTGCTTTTGCAGGCATCTTCCCGTGTTCAGCATTCTCTTGCTGTTCTTTGAGTCGTAAAACCGGAACCGGGATTTCGGTCTCCTTATACGGGAGCAGCTGAGTCGGTCGGCTGACTGGCTGACTGGCTGGCTGAAATTCGTGCAAGTAAAATTAAAACTTACCAACTGCGACTGTTTGCAAGCAATTGTCACCTCCAATTCTGTCTCATTGCTACCGGATCCGAGAAGCATCTGCTCCAAATAATGCTGCCTCCGCTCGTCCTTGTTGAAACCCCATGCTCGCAAATCGTTCACTGAATCCACCCCGTGTAGTGTGTTGCTGGATATTTTACGATGGAGATTCTTCTTTGCCTTGATTGGCTGATATGCCAGATGCCGAAATTCCTTGTTGGGGTCAAACGGTCCCTCATGTGTGCGTTTGTGCTGAGTTCTGACTGACTTCGCACTCGGAGGAACCGTACATCGCTTAGGCTTTCCGGCATTGCTTCCGCAGCTGCGTGACTTGCCCTCTGCGTTAAGCACAATCGGCTTCCGATCCCGTTCGAGTTTGAGAACGTCGCAACCCTTGTCAAAGTTGTCCAGAAATTTGGTGGTGGTCGGGACCGACCGCGATTGTGCTCGGCGGCAGGACTCCCAGCATTCATCTTGAGAGTTATCCATTGTAACTTTGTAGCGCTGAATCTCAGGTTGTGGAGAGGTCATTGCGAATAATTTAGAGCTAACTTAGAACCGAGTGGCAAGGGACAGTGACCCCTTTTGAGTCATAAAAGAATTTCGTGCGCCAGCAGCAGTTTTTAGATTTTTCCGAGTTTACTTCAACTTGAAACCCAACCTCGCGATTCGAAATAGTAAGGGACTTTCATGGCAACTCAAGACGCCTGCAGGCTCGCAAGTCCCCTTTTTCCGTCGTCGGCACGGTGAGGTATCAAAATATTGAGATCCTTGCCTCATCATTAAGCAGTACCGTTTACCTTCCACTCTTAAATACACTTCATTCATTTACGTTCATTGTACGTTCATTTTTATCTTCTTCATACGCCCAGCCAAATGCTGAGTATTCGTGAATACACAATGCTTACACGTTCTTCTGACGGTCCATCAGAAGTTGACGTGGTTGATTAGGACAGTGAAGCAAGTGAATCAATCGAAACAACGACTTGTAATAGAAACGACACAGCCAACCCGTTCGATAAACATGTAAAAGTCTAGTTTAAGTTAAACAAAATAAGTCAACATGATGGATTGCGAAGCACGTATTTGTGTAACCAATGGAAGTGAGCCTGGCGTTTCGGGTTTGCTTCAGTCCTTTAATTGTGAGCATGCTTAGGTTTAATATTTAACTCTACTTTTCATTAAGGCATTAATTTAACGGTTCTGTGTTTGAAGTTGCGGTTTTATTTAAGCAGAATTTAGTCAGTTTGGAATATTAGTAAAGCTGTTAAACCTAGAATTTGAAGAGTCCTCTTACACGAACAGGGCGCCTTTCTGATAGGAAGTAAGCATCAGTTGAAGTTGTTGTAGTCTGGAGGAGTCTGCCTTCACTGCCTTCCTTAATTCTTCCAATTTTGCACAAAAATTATTTCCATTTTCACGAAGCTCCAAGAGGCCAGTTTGTAAGTCGAAACGCAGGTGCGAAGAAAGCACAGCTTGGATTTGAGGATATTTCAAAAATATGCTTCCAACTTCCTGTAGAATGTCGACAAGATGAACAAGTTCTTGAGCTTCGTGATGCTCGGACTTGAGCGTGAATTGCGAATCGTTGGCATGCAGCGTGTAAAATGCTCTTTCTATTTCCCGGAGTTTTTGTGTTGCACCATGAACCTTGCCCTCCAACGTTTTCGCGCGACTTTTCAGAATCAACAGAAGCTCTCGCGTTTCAGATTGACTCTCAGGGAAAGAAGACAGTTCTTCGCGAGGAGGAAATGAAAACGAAGAGGATATCACCACATCACGTCCGCCTTCGAACTCAACTTCGCTGTCAGAATTGTCCTTTTTGGTTGAGCCTTCCACTTCGCATACATCGCTGGCGGATAAATCAGGCCTCCATTCTGCGTTTGCTTCTGATACAATTCGGTCGATCAATGCTTCTCGGTTCAGTTCGGCAACAACCTCTTTCGCTTCTCCATTTCCGGCTTCAGTCTGAAAGAGATTTGTTTGAATCACCGCCATTTGTCTGCTTGCGCTCGGAAACGCGGCATCGACATTTACTTGTTCAGATACATATTCAGATGACGTGTGACTGGCTGACAAAGTGGGAATATCATTTTCTAGAGAATTTTGTGATTCAGTTAATACAGAAGCACTGCTCGGAGTCTGGATCCAATAATCGCAGGTACGAGAACCATCAGTGTCGTTCTTTGTTCGGGAAGAAGCTGCCATTGTCTTTTTCGTTTTTGCCCCACAAAGAACGAGATTCCGCAATGACTTTCGCAGGGTTTTCAACATTGTAGATCGTCCAGCAGGGAACTTGTGACTGAATGACGCATCACTTCCACCTTAATATGGGGAAAAATAGCATGATTAACCGGATTGGTCATTTATGCATAATATGGATTGGATGGGCGATTTTACCGATTCGGGTCACGCTTGACTCCTCCAGTTTTGATTCACTTTGATACATTCGACTGTCAACTACTGGTTTGAGGGCTAGCATTGTGTTATGAGATGAAGCAGACTGTCTGTCCAGTTTTCTAACCAACTTCATTATCTTAGTATTGACCGCGATTAATAAACGGACAGCAAAATCGTATTGGCATTGAGTCCAGTAGGAAATTTTGTCTTTCTCTAGCAGAATATTCAAAATCAGCTTGATTTTTTTAAGAACAGCGGTGAATGATAATGCATCTGAATCATGAGTTCTTGGCATGATAGAGCAATCGTGGGCATGGGTCCATTCCTCCGCCAAAATCGCTACCTGCTTGTGGCCAATGAGAAAAAGCTGATTCAAATCTTGAGCTGCATGAAGTTTCTTAATAGCGACGGTTTCCAGGATGTGCTTTACAAAATGGTCTTCGTGTGGAATGGAGTCTGTGTAGTCTGATTCGCTGTCACTACAATCATCCAGAGAAGCATTGACCGGTAAGGCCGTAAAATACCTTTGTTTCTTCATAACAAGAAGGTATGTATACACTATTATTTCATTTCTACAAATCGGATGCGCCGTGACTTCTTCTGAAGTCCAGCAGATTCAATTTCAACCTCCATTGACATTTCCAACCCTCTCTTGGCGTACCTTCGTTAGAGCACTTAGCAGGGTTATACGGCCCAACAATTACCAATCGTTTCTGTGGCCACCAGCCCACGGCCCTCATTTTACTGGCGTTCCAGTCGTCAAAATTGTGAAGCCGTAGCTAATTTTTTGTGTCCGCTCAAATTGATTGTGTTTCGTCAGGTAAGTTTCTGACCACCGCAAAGTTTATTCTTGCACTGACCATCATTTTTTACCCAGGACAAAATTATCATAGCCGCTGCTCCATTACCAACAAGTGTCTACGTCATGGCTCCTGCATAGCCGTCTGCTCCTCCTGTACATACTGCGCCGCCTTCACCTGCCCCGAGCCAGGCATCTACTATAGTTGTGGTGCATGAGGGCGGTGGTGTGTTCCCACGCCCGTACTGTGGGATGGACATCATCACAAATACTCACCCGCAGTCTGGACTTTTGACTTGGATCCTATGTGTCATGTAGGCTAATGAACTCATTTTTAAACATAACTATAACGAGCTTGTTTTATTTTCAACCTATTTTTGAACTTTTTCAGTGATCTGAACTTGTAAGCACGAGAGGAAAATCATTTCAGTTTAGTATATGTAAATCTTCCCAGGCTCCCAGTTTTATTCAAAGTTATCTTTCATTTCAGTTGTGCCTGTTGCATGTGTGATTCGTCACAAGACATAATTCACTCTTGTCCAGTCTGTGACTCACTCATCGTTATGTTAATGATCCCATCTCATGACTTATTCAAGGTCTTTAAGAAAAACATGAGAGCAAGCGAAATAATCAACCCAAGCAACGAGCAAGTAGCGAAAGAATTTGCGAAATGATCGGGCTGCCAAATTATGTACGTGATTCTACCCTTCCAAAATTAATGTTCAAAATGTAATAAATGCTGATGAATGATGAGCAATACTTTGTCTTTCAATTTAACTTCCGTTTCGTGTTTCGGAAAAAGAGTATTGTGGCCAAGAACATACCGGCGAGAATTAAAGGCCCAATCCGACTCTTTGTTCCATCTTCATTGATGCTCGCTGAGACTGATGATACGTAAAAGGTTCAACATGTGGTGAGAATGGTTTCAATTATGAAAACGTAAATAAAAGACATCTGCTGTCCGAGGTTGGTTGTGCAATTCTGCCCTATCAGTTTAACTTTAGCTTGTAATGACGGACGAGCGTGTATTGAAGCATAGATTAAATTCTTTCTTGATGACGGCAGTTGAACTTCATCTTCTCGAAGTCAATTATTAGTTCAAAAGGGCCTCAAGATTCGTGAAGATTGTAAATTGATAATGCTGACAAGATAAACAACTCTCCCGCAGCGAGCTTAATTTGGCTGGAATTCTAGGAGAGTCCGTAGTAATGCTGACTATTAGGCTATTATTAATAATTATAGGTGAGTATTAATCGAAGACAGGTGGAAATTGGAAATAAGGCAGATCAGTGAATACATTGCTAATTGTTTCAACATTTGATTAGGCCTGTGCGTAGTTTTGCTTATCAAGAACAACAAAACAAATGTTCTTAACATCATTCGAACGACCTTTAAACAATTATTTGCACCACCACCGAGATGGCACATAAATAAGAAGGAACTACGGGACAAACGGTTCCTTGTTGGCGAAACTGTTAAATTCGTCATCAAAGTAAGCTGAATTCTGTGATTTGAACTTTGACGGACCTTTACATGGACGACCTGCCTTTGTATGTATTGCAGTATGTCGGCGAGGGGTCCTTCAATGAAGATCTGGCATTTCTTCGTCTACAAATTCAACAGAACTCTCAACCAATTGTTCATCTGAAGGAAGTAGTAGAAGACGAGAAATCAGTTAGAGTTAAATTCTCAGTGCAGAAAGCCATTTTAGTCAGCATCGAATTATTCGACCGAAATCAAATTATCGCTCAGTCGAGCCCGATCCACGTGTCATTTCTTCCCGGTCCACCTCAACCAGACAAGACTATTTGTGTTAAACCGAGTCCGATCATACAGTGTACAACATTTATGGATAAGTCCGTACACATTCAGCCTAGGGATAGGTTTGAAAATAATTGTTTAATCTGCGACGTGAATTTAAGCAAGTTCCAATTCCAAGCAATGATAGCTGACCACAGCTTGAGACAAGATGCAATCTGTGATAGTTCATTCGTATTTGCCTCCAACTATTCCAGTGAAATCCTTCTCAAAATACAGTTTCATTATCCTGGTATATTTATTGGATCAGTTTCATTCGACGGACAAGTCATCGGTGGATATGGGGTTTTTAATATTGTATCTTTAACAAATGCAGAAGAAACTAGTTTGCAGTACATTCTTGCCAATTCTCCGAGCTGGAAGTACCATGAAGGACGACTCCGCGCTCTTGATAATAAGATTGATTCACGAAATAAGAAGATCTACATTTACGTTTCACAAAAACAGATCTCTGTCCAAGAGTACATCCTGAAATTCATTCCGATAAAAATTGCAACTTTTCGCGTCTCGCCCATGACAAAGGTAACCAGAATCTGATTGTTATCTCACGCGACGTTTTTTTGAGAATTCAAACTCATGATATTTTTCTTTCTAAACAGATGGAACTCCTATTTGCCGACAATGACCAAAATAATTACACATTTAGTATTCATGATTGTATTCAACCAAAAGTCACAATAGAAATGGATCAAACTTCAACGAGACTGGTCTATGCAATGTTTACGCATTTCCTGCAGCAGCGCCATGGTGGTTCAGAGTCGTTCGCCGATAAGCAGAGATATTTCTACAATGAACTGGCCGACGTACGGAATAAAGGAGGAACTCTGCGAATCTCATTTGTAACTCTTAAAATCACCCGTCAAGATATTGTCAACTCGGTTAGGCACAATTTTGTTTGTCCCATTTGCCGTTGATTGCTCACGCTAATTGTTGGGCTTTGTATTTCTAGACTTTGCAGAGTACTTACTACTACAACGCTAAAGACTGGTGCAAGAATTTCAAAATTGAATTTGACCAGGAAGAAGGTAATTAAATCAATCGCTAGGCTAGAGTGAGAGTATTGCATAATGCTGCCAGTGGTTGAGTGTGAGTGACTGACTCTATTTATACACGAACAGGGCTCGATGGCGGAGGGCTGAGAAGAGAATGGCTGAATTTGATCTGTGCAAAATTATTTGAAAATAACGAAACCGGGATGTTTTGTTCATTTGGGACTTCAAGACTGGTCCATCCGAACGTGTCCAGAGACAGTGCCTGGACAAAAAGACACTACGAGCTAGCGGGAAAGATTGTTGGCAAATGTTTATTTGAGTCAGCCATGGGTAATGGCTACAAGACAATGGTAAATGGAAGATTTTCACGCTCATTTCTTGCGCAGGTGCTTGGTCTACGACCTAATTACAAGGTAAACACCCAAAAACCATTATCAAAGTCAGGCAGCTTGGCAGATAACAATACGCTTTTCTTATGTCAGCACTTTGAACAAGATGACCCGGAATTGTATCTGGGCAAGGTTAAATACGTGCTGGAAAACGATGTGGATAAGCTAGAGCTGACATATTCTGAGGAGGAATACACGGGCCAAGTGGTGAAGGTAGTCACTGATGAGGTTCAGTGATAAATAGGCAAGGAAATGCGAGATTTTTTTTTTCGCAGGTTGTTGATTTAATACCGAATGGATCTAACAAGACTGTGACGAATGAAAATAAGGAAGAATATTTGAACGCCTTAGCAAATTACAGACTTGGCACTAAGGTCAAAAAGGAAATTGAATCATTTTGCAAAGGACTTCACTACATTGTACCGGATGAGCTCCTTTCACAATTCGATGAAAATGAAATCGAGGTTCGTTACATTGCGCACATATCAGAGAAGGTGTGGGCTTCGTTGTGACTAATCTTTTTAATTTCCTTTCCATTACAGTTGCTCATGTGCGGAAAGAGCGAATTCAGTGTGAATGACTTGAGGAAGAATTTTTCGGCTAGCTTTACATTGGGGTTTGACACTGACTACAAGCGGGTGGTGGAATGGTTTTTCATGAGCGTGGAAAACATGACTGAGGATGAGAAGGCCAAACTCTTGCAATTCATCACAGGAAGCTCACTTCTGCCACACGGTGGTTTCGCAAATCTTAGTCCACGATTGAGAATCATTCTTGGTGCCGAATATGGAAAGTTGCCTACCGCCCAAACTTGTGCAAACCAAATCTGCCTTTCCGATCACAACTCGTTTGAAGAATTTGAAAAGTGCTTATTGCTTGCGGTGAATGAAGGAAACCAGGGCTTCGGTTTTAAATAGCTCAACTTCACAGATTGTTCCTAAAATTCCATTTAAAGAAGTAATTAAATACGTCAATAAACATACCACTAAATATGACCCAAGTGATTGACCATTGTATGGATGCTATTGCTTTTATTTTCGATGGGTTAGAGTTAACAACTATCACGATGTAACTATTCAAACTCGATAGTTGACTGGGTCCTCTAAGGTTCCAAAATGCGCCCACTCAATGGACGGTACGGCCTGTCAACTGGATAATGCACAACTTCGCGTGATGGAATTGGTTCGTACTCCAAATTGACTTCAGGCGCGCTCGCTGGTGGAATGCTCACGTCAGCCTCTGCGTCAACGGATTGTTGTGGTCGCTTCAGTAGAATGTTCACATTTGTGCCCGCGCCTGCCGTACTCTTGAATGCGGCTTTGATGACTTCCTCGAGACGGTAGTTTGGCACAACAACGTTCAGCTGCTGCGCTTGTCCAGTTCCCTTCAACCACAGAATATCTTCACGTTGGATAACGCATGGATTGGTTGGAATGCAATTGAAGGAATAAACTCCTGGAGCCGTTTCCGTTCGCTGGCATTTCACTCTGGTATCGCAGTTGCTCGAGCTTGTGAATGATTTGAGCTGCGGTCTTGCTATCACTGACGAGATAGCCAAATACACACCAATTATCTATAGACAAAAAGAGAGACTTTAGATGGTTTTCCTTCAACCAGATTGTTAGTCTTACCAGAATGCTCTTCATTTTGAAAACTTATTTAACTTATTCGGAATGTCTGTATCCACAATGTTCAAGAACTAAAGCTCTAGCCAAGAATGAATTTTAACTTACGGAAGGGCGAGAGTTTTTATACAAAAACCCAAAAGAAGAATAAAAGATTATGCTAAATAAAGTAACAGGTCAAGTCTTACATGCAATCATAGCATCTTCTTTTATTTCTTTTCGGCAATTGCAATTATTGTACAGATTTTCTTGAAAAGTAAAAGAATATGTCCTTAAGAGATTAGGCATCTCGTTAACGTTGAATCACAAGCTAATGGCTTTAATTTTAGAATAGTTGTCAAATACGTACTTGGCCTTTCACCTCTAGCCCATAAAATCAACTTTTATTCCCCATTCTTGTACTTTGTAGCTTATGGGTCATGTCATGCGTCCATGCTTTTGACATAATGACGCAAATTTATGTGAGAGTGTTGATCTAGTTGGCATTGGATAAGACACGCATTACTGCTTGTCACAATTGCAATTCACGAATGCATTTCTGGTACAATTGTGACGCATCGTGTTCCATTTGATTCTATTTCCAGGCCATTTTTCGCATTTCAGCGATTTTCCGATTCTTTTATGTAACTCGCCTTAGCCGCCCACGTGCCCACCCACTTTAAAGAGAAATCACCCAATGCGCACCCTTTTAAGCTGATTATCGTTCTCATTATTCATATTTAACAAAATCAGCAGCGCAGAAGCAAAGAATTAAAGAATAAAGTTGTCACCTTAATTCTGTCCTCAAATACGAAAGATATTAGGGTCATGATAACGCCAAGTAAGAAAAGTACGATAACGATGACACTTCGTTGAAGTCATATAGCTCACCAGAAGGTAAACTCAAGTTGCATCACTTGAATCACTTGCCAATTACGTAATCTAATACGAAAAGTCTGAATTCATTCTCCAACAAGCCAATTGATTTCAGATTTCTGCAGAATTGGCTGTTAAAGTAAACGAACCGGTCATCAGCTTGCCATGCTGGTCTCAATCAGATTCAGACATTTTGACTGCATTCTTAATTTCCGTGAATATAACGGGCAAATCAACGCTCAACAATCCGTCATCTCAAAGTGAGGAGCGTACACGCACACGCTTGAAAACTTGCCCTGCATCCACTGCATTTTCGCATTTCTTGTTTAATTGAGAGTAGCATAACAGCGCATTCGTCTAAGATGCGCAAAAGCCTACTGTCTGCTACGTTTTGTTAATGACGACCGGTCGAATATTGCAGCTTGACAACTTTCAACCTAAACCACCTCAAATCGAATGCAACAATCTAAATGCTTTTACTTTCGTGAAGGTAACGTCAAGGTCACTCGGTCGAAGGCAAATCGAAGAGACAGCATACGAAACCGGGCATGAAGCAGTACAAAATTATGACTGAAGATTTATTTTATAATTTTTACGGAAATGTCTCGATTTTTTACAAAAATACAAAATTCAGATGAGTGTAGAGCAGAAAATTATGAATAAAGTGGATCTTGGTCGGGAGGAGAACATGGATAACATTAGCAATATCGGATCAAATAATTGGCCGAAGAGGAAAATAAAAGGGTGCTTATGGTTCCAAGATTGGACCGCTGAGAGGGCGGTATTGCCTGTCAACTGGGTAATGGACGGTCTCGCGTTGAGGAACTGGCTCGTACTCCAAGTTGACTTCTGGGGCGGCTGCTGGTGGAATATTAACATCAGCTTCGGCATCGACGGATTGTTCTGGTCTCTTGAGCAGAATGTTGACGTTGGTGGCACCACCTGGGGTGCTCTTGAAAGCAGCCTTAATGACTTCCTCGAGACGGTAGTTGGGAACGACAACGTTCAGTTGTTGAGACTCGGTTGTTCCCTTCAACCACAGGATGTCTTCACGTTGGATGAGGCATGGGTTCCTGGTGTCGCAAGTGAAGGCGTAGACTCCGGGGCTGGTCTCAGAACGCTGGCACGTCACTCTCAGGTCGCAGGCACCACCGCTGCTGCTGCTGCTGCTTCCATACTGGGGTCTAGCCAGGGCGACTGAGACAGTCATCAAAAATACCTAAAATGAAAAGAGAAGTGTTTGAAAAGGACAGCGCACCAAAGAATGAAGGGACGCGCTATGATATGTATCCACAGTTCAGTCTTTCTCCAGCTGTTCGTTGTGAAGATCCAAATGTAATGTTTCAGGTTGCAAAAAGATTTCTATTTTCCACTAGGCCTTTCAGAGGTTATGTGTCACTAAATTAAGGCTAACTCACCAAAATAGACTTCATTTTGAAAAAGATGCTGCAGAGTTCCACACGAATGACAGAAGCACAAAATGTCTTGAATTTACTCAAGATGAGGAATGGACAGATCGTTGGAAACGTGTGCCCCTTATAAAGCCTTTGCGTCATGAAAAACACACGACGCTTCGCTTCATGGAATTAAGCACATGCAGTGCGGGCTGTCTTCCACAGCATCGTATCTCATTAATCATCATCACCATCAGTTTGTTCATCTCCAAATATTTAAAATGCAAATTGGGTACATGGCACCGTAATAAAGTGTGTGACTCCTTCAGAACATGTGTAATTTTGGGTAAAAATACCAACAATGATACCCAACACCATGCGCAAGTATAAATAGTAGTCATTTGGAGGTGTACAACAATGTGAATTAAAATTAAGAAAAATCATTAATTTTATAAATACTTGTTAGCTTTCGGCGTATCACAATGCAACCACAGTCAGTGGTTGCAGTTATGAAGATGAGCTTCTTCGTAATAAGAGTTGAAAGCTGTCCTTAGCCTTTTTTCTTGTATTCGCGTAAATACGAAACACTTTCACGACCACGAACATGGAAATGGTACGACTCTACTCGGCAATGCAAACTACGATGTGATGTGAAATGTAAATTAGTTTGATAATCACCTTGATTCGATCTTCACTTAAGATTGGAATCGTATCTTTTATGATTGTAGTATGCTTCTTGTTTCATGTGTCACTCACGACACAGGTTTGGGTTATTTTTCGCCTCTCGTAGTGGATGACCCTTAACGCTCCTTCATTCTCGAAAGCTCATTGACGCGCTCACTGACGTTGCTCGCGTTTGCTTTGTTCTTCTTGGAATTAATTATAAGTTCGGTCAAGGGCAAAATGGCTCTTTGTGCTCCTCTGTGCGGCCCCAACACTGTGCTACCTGATTCAGGAACTTGTCAGAAATATTGACGAAATATTCAATTTTATGACATGTTGATTGCTATATCTTTCTCGACTGAAATTAGTCACCGTGTATTCGCAGACTAATTGGTGGCTAAGTTTCGTCTGAAAGTTAACCTTTGCCCAGGCTACTGAAATGTAGCATGCCGGAATCTTGTTTGCCTTCCAGCTCCCACCTGTATATTTGGAATTGCCCTACGAAATTGAAGTTTAACTAATTGTAGGAAATGCATGAAGGACGCTGTCTAGGTACAAATTTAACTAAATATCATGGGTTTCTAGACTGTTCGGCGCGTGATGTGGAAACGTACAGACAAAACTGAATGAGGCCACAGATCTCTAGTGAATTTCAGCTGAAAGCGCCGAGAATGGCATTCTTTAGATTGTGTAATTGGTGGACGCGTCAGGTAGGGCGAAAGTGATTGAATTTAGGAGTTTTCATCTCAGAAAGGTGACATGATGGTAAAGACTCGAGGGATTGACGATTTCACGATTACTAGATTAACTGCTTCACAGGCTTCACTGGTTGAGACCACAAGTCATTTTCTCTGCAAAATCTCTGCGAACGTTACAAAGCGAATCATCAAAAAAAATCAGCCAATCACAAGCTCTCAGGATGAGTTTTCGAAATACGCAAGAGTTGGTGATAAAATCAAACTAACATTGAACGAGCTTGCCCTTACAAATTCGTGAGTTCTGAATATCAATTAATTTGCACGTTTATGCGCTTTGTTTTGAATTACGCATAAACTCTGTCATCATGACCCTGTTCGATGACTAATGACATTTTCAAGTACAGTGGACGGTGGAAGAGTTTTCGCAAAAGGGGTGTTTTCTTGAGTTATTGCTCCTTCTCAAAATCGCAAAATCGTGATGCTAATTTCTCGCAATCGTTTACCATCTGGTTTAACTTCAAGCATGTATTACGCAATCTTCGGCGGCAAGTCGCATTCGCATTACGCATTCTTAATAGTCTCGTGCAACTCCTATTGTTGACTGAATCTGTTTGCATTGTCTTTTTTGTGTAGACTACATTGCACTCTGCTGCAATTTGCAATTCTAAAGCAATAAAGTGAATTGGTCACTTCCTGCCTGCGTTATAGTCAAACCAGCTTCCCATGATAACGGGAAGAATTACCAGACATCAAATGCTTGGGTTTTATCCGTTGTTATATCGTAATTTCTCGACGTGAACGCCAACCGAAAAGATTCTACACGGAAGAAGAAACTTCACAAGTTACAACGGAGATACAATGTTCCAAAGAGAATTCCGTTTTGTATAACTACGCAATCAACTACGAAACTGAAGCCTCTTTGCAATGTTCTGTGCAATGGAGAGCCCAGTTTAAATCGAGAATTTTCGTGGAAAGATAAACCCAAACCAAACTTGGTCGTAAAACAATAAAAACGTACGTGTTTTTGGCGATTTATTTAAAATACAGGTTGCGCACAAAACTGTCCTTAAAATCACATAAAACTAGGTCTAGACATGAATGACTAACAGACTTATAAGCGATTGTTAACATAAAAGGTATAATTTACTGTTTTGTCTTTGGATACTGCAAGAAGGAAAAGATTAACAGAATTAGTGTACATTTAAGGTTCCAGGATGCGTCCACTGAGTGGTCTGTAGGGCCTGTCCACTGGGTAGTGAATGGTCTCACGTGGTGGAGTTGGTTCGTACTCCAAGTTGACTTCTGGAGCAGCTGCTGGCGGAATGTTGACATCAGCTTCGGCATCGACGGTCTGTTGTGGTCTCTTGAGCAGAATGTTAACGTTGGTGGCACCACCTGGCGTGCTCTTGAAGGCGGCCTTGATGACCTCTTCGAGGCGGTAGTTGGGAACGACAACGTTCAACTGCTGTGCTTCAGTTGATCCCTTCAGCCAGAGAACATCCTCACGCTGAATGACACATGGGTTGGAAGTGTCACATGTGAAGTCGAAGACTCCTGGAGCCGACTCACGGCGCTGGCACTTGACAGTAAGGGCACAGTCACGCCCGACTCCAGTGGAAGCGATTTGCTGCTGCTGCTCGTAGGGGTTGGAAGGAGTTGGGTATGAGTATTGCGGTGCTGCGACGGCGGCAGCCACGGTCATCAAAACTACCTGTGCGCAAACAAATGTCAATGTGTTAATTACAACGTGAACAAGTTCCGAGTTTATCCTAACTTGACAATACGAGCGTGCTGCAACAAAGATGACTTACCAAAACGGTCTTCATATTGCAATCCTTTGTTCGTGTTATGTAATCGGCACAGTGGCACGTTGATTGTTGAGATGAACGATGTATTGTTGTGAATGGTTCACGAATTACGGAAGGAGGCAGCTTTATAAAGCTCTCCACGCTCTGTGCATTCTCGTAGCATTGGAGGAGACAGAAGTAAGGCACGCCGCTGTGAAGTCAGTAAAGTGGACATCTCGTTTAACTAATTATTACCCTAATCTTACCACTGGTAAGTGTATGCTAATCTGTAACTGGCTGCTCGGTGCTCAGTCAGTAGCTTCTGCGCCAATTGTATTCCTTCTCATGATCTCATGTATTGAGAGCACAAGGAAAACAAAGATCTCCTGGCGGCTACGACTGACTGACGTGTGTGTACTTTGGACGAATTGGCATGCGTACACGTTCGTGCATGTGCCTCATTGTTGAATCAGATTGTTGATAGTGCAAGTTGTACAGCACAGCACTCAATCATAATTTGGGATACTTGCATAAATTACCATGCTGCTTTACCCTCCAAAGCCAACAGCCAATATTCGTCTTGAAAATTCGCAATTCGCACATACCCTTTTCATTCACCTTAACCTTTTTACCAAACTGGAAACCCAAATGTCCCATCCCGTCCCGTCATCGCAGTCGTAGTCGAAGTACAACAATCACTGCAATTACTAATCCATATCCATATCGCTCGCCACTCATTACGAGCCAGTGCATCAATGAAAGTGAATTGTACGTAATTATTATGCATCGACAGTTAATGTTATGTATCTGTATCATCAGCAGTGCGCAAGAAAACTACACGTCAACGTCCTACAAGACAAGACAAGTCACAAGAGATTAGGCGTATAATTATTTTCTCACTCGCCTTCACTGCACTGCACAGAATGATGAAACAAAGAGATCGACCCTAAACCATAAAGCCTCAAGGTTACCGCTGATGGCTGATTATCCCATCACGATTATAACAGCGCACTGAGAAGCGTCTTCGTCTTGGTTGGAAACAAAAGTCTCAAGTCTGTGTTTTGGCTGAATTTTTTACAGTTTTGAGCTAGATTTGTCATGCATGGCTCTCGAATGAACGTTCACGAACGGTTTTACTATGTGAATGACATAATAATAACAAAGATGTGAAGGTAAACAGATTAAATGAGGTGTGGTGAGGTTTAGCGTTCTGTGTTGGCGTACGGTCACAGGAATTACGAAACAATTCGTGAAATGACGCGCGCTGGATGCGGTAATGCGAATTACACAGACGCGGCGCGGCTTTCAATGACATTGAAGATCCATCCTCATCGCAGCCGCAACGTAGTGGTTTGACATTCGGCATAATTACTACCTTTATCCCAAGAAATTGTGGCTACATGCCTGTAATTTTGACAGCAATAATCAGCAACCTTAAAATACGCTCTTTGCAAGCTAATCTCATCTCAACTCATCAATTCGTCCAATTTAAAAGGTCACTGTCTAATTTATTTTGGCTTTTACACTTCGAGCATGCCTTTTTGTTATCTTAATTACTTTTATAAGATAATACATCACATAAGACAGAATTTACAAAATGACAGCGGAGAACAGCGCGTAGCCCCATTAAGACATGGAAAGTGGACAACAAATCAACGCTGACGCTGGCCGATAAGAAAATAGGTTGGCGATGGTGGCATGAGGCAAGACATTTAGACTGGATGTATGTAAAATGAGATTAAATGGAGTTGATGCCAGTAATTATTAAGTGAACATGCCGCCGAACAAGAATTACATCGCATTCAGCAATTTGCAATCAGATTTTTTGCTCCGGCGTGGCGTGAAGATGCTCCCATTTAATGAAGTAAATAAATACACCCAAACCATTAAGCTTCACGCGACCAGCGAACCAAGTCGCGTCGCAAAAAATTGTGCCCAAACTGCATTTTCTTGGTAATTTGCATGATTGCGTAACTCAACGCGATTAATAATCGTGCCTTCTTCGTATTGTTTTTGGGACAGCGGCAGCACTGCCACTCATGAAAGACGAAATGACGAGACGGTCAATACAAGCAGACGCAAAAGGATGTAAATGCAGGACAACCCAAAAATTCGTTTTTATCAACAAAAATGAATTTTTGCTTCTGGCTAGGACGCTTGGGTCGTTATTTTGAGTCAACAGTCACGTAATTAGTATTCTACTATCTGCTTTAAAGGGGAAATGAAATACTTATTAACGTAAACAGTAGTCACCTAATTACTCAGAACCTCAGCCGTACCGAGGAGTTGAATGGGAACGACCGGACGAAAGCGAAATTTATTAGTAAGACGCACGACGACGACGAGTCGCTTCACTGTGCGAGGAAATGTAGGACAAGAGCAACTTGTACAAGATTATGTTGTACCGTCTCATTCATTTCTCGCGAATGGCGAATCCACCAATGTCTGCTCGAAGTTACAGCATCGTAAATGTTTCATAGCTGTTGTGAGCAGAATCATGAGGAAAATGGGAAGAGGCTTAGAAATTGGCGAACTGTGAAAAAGTCGAACAAACAACACAAGACGAAAACATGGGACAAGGTGCACAAAATTGGATATGAGCGGTGAGCTCAGCGGAATGAAATTCGAATGGTAGAAGGTGTGATTCAGCTTTGACTCATCGCATATTACTAATATTGCAAGCACCGATTCTGTACGCTCAAACGCATTTTAGCGTACACGCGATTTGTACGATTATATCCCCGATCGAAATCCATGTGAATCTGTGTAATAAACAAGTTGCGCTTAAATTACGATGCTCAAAACGTAAAACTGGCGCTCACGTTGGGTCATTTTTCGAACCATGCTTGATGAGAATTTTAAGGCCCTACATATTCAAACCTCACAAACCAAGAGTTCGATAACGAACCATTTCGGTGAAGAAATCGCCCATCGAGCACTTGATCACTTTAAATTGCAATATTAATCACTCAATTGCTGACTTTTGTAATCCAACAATAATTTACAGGTATGAGAATGTGGAGAATTTGAAAGGCAAGAGTACAATTGTGCTCGCGTGTGGGCACGTAGGCGCAGGCGTGCACGAATTTAGAATGGTCGTTGGTCATCAAACAACTTAGGTGTTTAAATTGTAATCCAATACGTAAAAGGTTGCAAAATTGTACCCCAATTAAATAAATAGCTTTTTTGGTGTCAAAAGCAGTTCACATTGTTTTGTATTTTGCATGTTGCACACTCCATACGGCCAAGCGACTGAGTGACAGATTAATTAATTGGCCCTTTCGCGCGAGGGTGTACATACTGACAAACTTGTTTGGCTTGTGGCACTTTAATCCCAAAATGTCCATAAATTAGAACAGCAAACTAGACATGAGTCATTTATTGGTAAGCTTGTTCCAGAAGAACTCATAAAAAAGACAACTTTGTGAATTTGCGAACGCAGAAAGCTACAAATGGAAATGCAGCGAACGAAGAATGTTGTCTTTGTTTTGCCCATGAACGAAACATTTATAAACTAGACTACGACTAATATGCAACGTCCATCGCGTCTCAACCGCAGGACACCTGGCAATTACCTGAGATTAATGACCATGATTAAAATATACAGGTTTGGATAAGTTCCAGAAGTCATAAATGCAATTGAGAGAACTGACCTGAGCCATATTACTGATTAGTCCGTCTAACTCCACAGAGAGTTTCTACAATGCTCAAGTACATCATTTTACTTGCTGCCCTTCACGGGTGCCTGGAATCAGTCGATTGCCAGCAAAAGAGTCCTATCCACGTTAGGGTGACATCGCATCTTCAGCCGAGGACAAGAACAAAGAGGGCAGATACTCCTCATTACAGCGTCCAGCTCATAACCACGGACAATAAACTCGTATCAGACCTTTCTCTAGTTCCAATACGTAAGTCATCGTAGTATGCGGGTTTACGGCCTAAATGCAGGCTGTTCATACTGTATTGACTTAAATTCAAAGGAACGTCGGTTTTCTCGTCGAACTTCAAGCTCAGCGTTGGAAAAGCTGACTCCAATGGAAATTTAATCCTCGAAGAGGTGCATCTCCCAAATGCCGACTTCGATCCAGAGGAAGGAATTTACGTCGATGAGGAGAAAGAGGCTGTTTTGAAGCTGTCGAAGTCAACTCTTGAACTTGTAAGCTACCGCAAGACGCCGAGTACACTACGAATTTACCTGCAACTTCATCTTGGGTTTGTAAGTATTAATTTTGATGCTTAGAACGGCGTTCTTCAAGGAAAGTCTCTTACGTTTGAGAATGGCCAACATTTTCTGATCGAGCACATGAACAATTCGGATGTTCCCCACAATGATGGTATTTTGCCTAAAATTATTAGTTCAATTCGACACGATGACGATTGAGTACAGTTACGTTGATTCATAGTTGCATCTGTTCACCAGCCCCTTATCAAAAGTCATGCTTTGAAAAAGAGAGCAATCTCTCATCCACGGCAATATCAGCCTGAGCTGAGCATTGTTGTGGACGCCAGCAATTATAATGACTTGCATCAGGACCCAGTGAACATCCTGAACTACTTCGCCGTTCTGATGCACGCTGTGAACACTCGGTACGCAACCATTCGTGACTTCAAAGTCAACTTCACAATTGCCGGTATCACAGCCCTGAAGTCGCCAGAAGATCAGCCATTCATTACTGAATGCTATCAGCGATCCGTGGGAGGCGGTTGTGATGTCACTGGTGTTTTGATGGACCTTTTCTCTCGCTGGGCTTTTAAGAACCGTGACGTGCTGCCAACAAGTGACATGACGGCGCTTGTCCACAATGTCACTCCAGGAGCAAATGGCGCAAATGGAGCCGGATGGATTGCGAGCGTTTGCAAGAAGAATGTTGCGAATGTGACGGACCAGAGCACAAGTGTGGTTGCTGATCGTGGAGGGTCATTTGCTGGTGTACATACAATGACTCATGAACTAGCACACAAGTGAGATCCATTCCTCAGGAAAAGGGTCGAGTCTTATGCCAGTTTCCAGCTCATTGTCCTAAAATTTTCAGTCTTGGAGCACCGCATGACGGAGAAATGGTGGAAGGCCAGGATGCACGATCCTGCCAGTACTCTGACGGATACATAATGAGCTATGCAAAGTATGGCTGGCCAAATAAGTTCCGATTTTCACCCTGCAGCATAGCATTAATGAAATCCTACCTCGCGTAAGTGCAACGAAAATCCAGACTAAAATGTACTTAAGATTATATGGCATTTCTACGATAGGGCAAACGGGTCATGCTTGACCATAACGAACAATCCCGATGACCATCCTCCAGCGAGCACTCAAGGTGGCGAATTTGTGTCGATGAATACGCAATGCCAGACGCAATTCAAGTACAACAAAAATGTTTTCGCGTACACTTACGGTCGAGATTACGACGAGCAATGTAGAAAATTGGTTTGTGTAATTCAAGCGCTGTACTATCCCGGAGATCAGCAAGTGGTTTCTGACGGCTACTATCCAGCAGAGTTGAGCAGCTGCGGTGTCAACGGAGTGAGTCGACATACGCGCTAAATACTGAGTCAGTTAATGTTGCCAGTTTCTCAAGGATTGCATTTGTTCCACCTACAGGTATGTCAGGATGGAGTCTGCGTCAGCCGACCGAGTAAGTTTTCAGATACGTTCTTTACGAAAAACAAAAATAATATTGCTAAATCCTAATGAAGGTCTCAGCTCTCAATGCAGAGCTTCGTTGGAAAATGACAAGGCATCGGTCGACACATCCCTGCTACCTGACGCGCTCTGTCAAAATTTGGGATGCACGTATTCCAATACGAGAGGAATCGCACAGACCAGACTTCTGGGTCGGGCTCCATTGGAATTTTCATCATGTGGAGTGAATGGGGTGAGAGGAACTTTGGAGTAGAAGTAAAAATATCTTAATTCGGGGTTTAATTACAGCGCTGCATTAACGGTACGTGCCGACAACCTCCTCCTGCACCAGGTAAGGCCTCAGAAGCGACACGTGCAATGAAATTTAAAACTCACTACACGTGGATGCATGGTGCAATAATAATTGCATTAATTTCGTAGATATGACTCGCCAATGCCAGGTTCTACTGAACAACTCAAATGCAATGGTAAAACCGACAGACAGTTACGGTATCGTGACAACGGATGTCCAGTGCAGTTATCTCACATGCTTTGTTCCTCCAACACCTTATCAATCTCCACTGCCACCGCTGGATTTCTCTCCTTGTGGGGAGGCTGGGGTACCGTTAGTCTTGTACAGTCTTTACTAATTAACTAACAAAGCGAAGCTTTGTGCAGTCTTTACTGTCCTTGCTGTTAGCATTACCCTTTTCGGAAGCGTTGACATGTGACAATAATTCCTATTTTCTCTCGCAGAACTTCTGCTTCCGAGGAACCTGTAACACGCCTTCCGCACATTCGGATCTGGAGACTAGAAGAACAACCATTGGTTCCGGTGTAGGAATTTTTCAACGTGGCTTTAGAAAGTTCAAGGGCCTTTTTGGCACACTCTCTCTTGGAATTAAAGGTCTTTTCCGTGGTCGAGCCGATTAAATGATCAAATGAGAGCATGTAATAAGAGTTGTGCCAGAAAATTGAAAACGATCAAAAATACACGTCAAAACACTTACCTTTTCCTCTTTCCTGTCGTGATAGAATTCAAAACAGGAACTCGTGCAACCTGTGACAATATTTCATTCATTGATACAACGTATGTCATTCCACGCTAAATGTTTTGAAGTTGCAATATGTGATTCCGCGATAATTGTAACAAATTACTTTATCCATTTGACTCTTTGACCTGTTCATTTGTTTTGTCGTTAATAGAGGATGTTTGTATGAAGGCTTTTTTGCAAAAGTAACCATAATCATGTAAACATAACCAGTCATTAACATCTTGAAACCAAATTTTACTGGTGAACTCCGAAAAGTTGCACTCATTCAATTCAATTGGTAACAATTGACTTGTAGTTCTGCATTGTTGTCGTACATTCTAATTCATTGAAGTGTATCTAAAGCGATTCCTATTGAGCAACCAATTAAAATTTATGAACTGATGATGTTGGCACCACTCGTAAAAACTGGCCAAGTAAGTTGGTTGTCGACTTGCCAAATAAAGAAAGCGAGATTTTGTCATCATTGCCAATAATCCCTTTTAAATTCACATTCACACTTTACCTGTGCAACGTACCAACACAAAAGCATCAGTCAACCGCCCTGCCCACATTCTCTGTTGAGTGACTGTCGTTCCTATTATTCTAGTGCAGTGAAGCAGGTAAAGACTAAAGCGAAATTAATAACATTTCTTGCATATTGCATTGCATTGTTTCATGTGGAAGTAAACTTCATCCAAATTTCATCTCAGGCTCTTGAAAGCAAAAGTGATATTAACAGTAATTATAATTAGTTTAGGATTCCTGTTTCATGCGCACAGTTATTAAAGTTATTACTGACCCACATGAAAATGTTGCACCTTTTTATTACGTTTTGGGTTCATAAGTCAAGTACTCATTTTGGAATTGCATTCGTAGTTTCAATTTTCATGCATTGCTTATTTTGGCCCGGGTCCGCAATCATACGTGAAATTAACTAATGATTGTAAAACCCAATTTCAATTAAAATTCAAATGAGGCCTAATTTCATAACTTTCGTCAAGGATCAAGAGGTGAAGCGAAGAAATTAAAATTTTAGTGCCCTCAAAATAGAATTTAGTTTAATGTTTATCCTTGTGTTTTATAAACGAAGGACGAACTGGGAATGACTGCGATGACTCTAGGGAAAGTAGGTAGTTTTAAATTTTGAAACGCGTCCTTATTCTCCTTATGAGGGTGTGATATTACCCAGGATTTGAGATGAGATTCAGCAATGAACTGTTGAGTAATTGCTAAAATCTGTGCTGGTACTTTCGAAGGTGAGATTGAGATTGGTCCCACTCTAAGTTAAACATTGCTCTTCACCGGAAATTATGACATTAACAATTTATTACGGTAAAAGGGAACATAAAAGACACGACAAGATCCGAGATAAGAAGTAATCCTGTTCAAGGAAATATTCAAGAAATAATAATTGATACGATTAAAGGAAGACACGAACACGACTTCTCACTAAAAGCTCACTTCCTATTGTATGACTCTAATTAAAAGCATGCATTGCATATTGCACACATTGTCAGTCCACAATTGAGAGTAGAGAGTCTGCATTGCATTCGAACCTGAAATATTACATGACAATTTCTTGATTCGTTCGTTAACTCTACTCTGTCAACAAATGCTGCAAGCTGTACTGTACAACGACTGTAATAAAAAGGAATTCTGCGTTTGCACAAAATGCACCAATAAATAGAACATTTTACGATATTTGCAGATTTAATTAAATAAATTACACGTTTGGTTATATGAAATGTCTGACGATTTGTGGAAGAGGACGGGAAGATGACTGGTTTGGTTAGTTTCTGAACGCTGCTGCTGCTTTACGTGATTATAGGTTTACGATGTTTGGAATGGGATACGTGTTTTTGATTACATACATGCATTCATTTCTGCAAGCAGTTTAAACAACACTCTCCTCAGTAAGAAAATATCCAGAATGCCATAGCTAGAATTTAAGTCTTGAATGTTTTTCAAAAATGGACGAGATTGCCACCAGCTTTGTTCAAAGTTATGGAATTTATGTGATATCAGTGAGGCAAGGCAGGTATTTTACGAGTCTAACTGGAGTATCAATTTTAACAGATTATAACAGTACTGTTAGGTTCGAAATTAATCAAACTAGCAAAGCTAGGGCGGGCTAAAGCCCGCCAGGTTTGATCTCGGGCAGGGGCCCGCGTTGACAATCGAAGCCTGATTGAAATTGGAATGGGACTCTGAAGTGATGGGCTATATGAGAT